>JACBWW010000052.1:2172314-2201274 GCA_020086605.1 Lanius collurio | reverse complement strand
TGAGATCTAAATACATTTATCCTTATTTTAATAAGTGATAAACACAATTAATACAATTCTTTCTAAAGGAACTGTATCTCTCTGGGTAAATGCCCATTTATATATATTTTGAAGATAAGACACTTATCACATATGTTCCTTTAGTGTCTCTTTAAAAAAATATAATAGACATTGCACATAGAAAAGACAATCTGTGAATTTTTGACCAGAAAAGGGTCTTAAAGTGGCTATCTTTTTGTTGTATGATTAAGACTACTGTTACCTTCTCATTACAGCTAAGATATTTGGTTTTAGTTTTTGGAAATATTATCCTCTACATTTACTCTTGATATTGACTTCTCTAAGAAGAAGTTATTCTCAGATAATTTTTATTTCTTTTGACTTGGCACATTTATTGGAGAGTAAATTTACTTTATATTTAAAAACTGTATTGCAATTTAGAAATCTCACATGGGATTTAAGGTTATGCTAAAGTTATGAATGCTTACCTGTAAGAGAGTGTCTTTTAAACTTCAGTTTGAGTAGCAGCTTACCAGCCTTGCTGAATTGACGACTAAATGATTTTGGAAGGAAATTACGTTTTAGAGTGTCAGAAGTCAGAAGGTCTTAAAGAAATTAGTATTTCTTTCATACTTCACATAATTTTGTTTCCTCGCATGAGGAATCTATATTAGAACATATTTCAAGCACAATATTTTACACTGTTATTAAGGCTGTTTTGTAGTGACTGGATGGATCATATTGATTTTAAGATTTTGATTAAAATTATTATGGACCAGTTCCAGCTGTAATTTAAGACTTACCTCACTGCTGAATTATTATTATGTACTGTTTGTTTCCTTGTCTAGGGGAGCCAAGCCCCCCTTCAATCCATGGACAACCAGAGAGTGGCAAGAGTTTTAAACTTAGCATAACTAAACAAGATGATGGAGGGGCCCCCATACTGGAATATATTGTCAAATACAGGAGTGTAAGTATTTAAGTTGATCAAAATGAGTGAATTATGCTTGTTAACATCTGATTTTAATGGAGAGAAAATTGTTGCTATTATTTTAAATTTACCAAAGTGGTTTGTGTTACAGAAAATAATTTTAAGAAAAATATATAGTATGTTTACTTTTGTGACTAGATTGTAGGTGGCAGATTATAATTTTTTTTTTTTTTTAAAAAAGCACTCTGCTATTCCTAAAGTTGTAACTGAAAATTCCTCCTATCAAGACAGCTATATTCTTTTGTCTGTTGCATAGTAAAAGTGACACATTCGGGTTCAGCTTTTAAAAACACAGTAAATTAGCAAACATTAAAGCTACACACTTAAAGGTTGTTTGAACAGCAAATTTGTAATCTATTGTAAATGCACCTGTATTGATAGAAAGCTATAGTTCTGTGCTCCATATTAATTATAAATGACATTAATTAGCTGATCATGTTTCATATCATCTATCTGCCTGAATTCCAAGTCTCATCTTACAAAAGCCAAATAATTGGCACATTGTTGGGAATTTCATGAGTTTCAAGGTATGAATCTGTTGTTACACAGCCATCAGGCACAGTTTTTTGTCATTCTGTCATCTAGACAGCTCTGTTTCGGTGTTCTCTCATCAAATCTGGCAAGTTTAGAAAACAGTCTTTTGAGAAAAGAAAAGTTGTGTGAGGTTTTTTTATTTCTTATTATTAGTAATGTAGCTAAAATACATTTCCTGATGTACTATGTTTAGAAGTCATTGGGTTGAAGAAGTAGCTGCAGAGCTGGCAAAAGTGATGAGTTTAATTCCAAAGTGTGCATTTTTAAAAAATTTCCTAGTGTTTTTTTAGGAAAATAATAGTACTTTTATCTAACTAGACCCAGTAAAAGAGATGTCTTACCAGAGTGTAACAGCAGGATTTCATGTCCATTAAGAGTGTAGAAAATTTGGAATGTAACATCAGGTGTCTAGGCATGTTAAATGGAAGGTAGTGAGGACAGTATTTATTCACAGGAAGTAGCAATTTTTGAGAAATTAACTGTAGAACCTGTTGGAACATTACCAAAGAGGAAAAGACAGTTCCTTAACTTGTAATAGTTTTTGTCACATTTCCTGATGTTTGCTATAATGTAACTTTTTGACTACAGTCCAGGGATTATCTGAGTGTATTACCTGGTATGTAAAATTATTCTCCTATGCTAAATATAACCAAAGAAGATTAGTAGCTCCAAATTAATTGAGAAATATTTGGTAGCACTCTTAAGAGTAGTCTGAGGGAATGACCAGAAGTTACTCTGCTATCACTGATCCCTAACTCTTAACTGACCTTCTTTAACAACTTTCTGTCTAGTGAATACAGTTGAGATTAAAAAAAGAAAAGTAATTGCAAAGAAGACAATGGGTAGTAAAATGTGCAATACAAGTTAAAAGTGCAGTTTTGCACGATTGAACTTCTAGTTAGATTACAATGCCTCTAAGCATTTACCACTGAGTACAAAATAAACTATTCAGAAATAATTTCATCCATGCAGCATATGGAATTTAATCTGTTTTTATGATTAAAATAAGCTAAATTATTTTGGTTCTACCCCAAAAGTTTTTGCAAATCTGATCTTCATCTATTCTTTTGACTAAGGTACAATATTACAGTATAAAAGATGACTTTTCATGTGTGGTGTTGGAAGGTAAATGTGCAGTTTAAGCAGCAACTGGAAACTTAAAAGGTTGCTGAAGAACACATCTTTGACTTGGGCCTTGAATCCTTAATTCCATAAGCTTTCAATTGAAAAAACAATTTGACTAAATTAAAGGCCTTCCTAAAACTAGAGAAGCAGAATAATTTTTTGGTGTTTTAATCAGAAAGAATGAATGCTATTTAAAGTTCATAATTATCTGTTGACTGCTTGTCTTCTATCTTCCCCATTGGTCATGTTTAATTAGCTTTCCTATAAGTCTTGCTAGCCTCATTATTAGCACCTGGACCAATGTATTTGCTTGCATGTTTGAAGAGCGTACATGATAACAACCAATACATCAGTGGCTTTTTCTTCAAAACGTCAATTTGCCCATGTTTAAGTTTTATACAGATTTATTTTTTTTTTTAAACTGGGGGAAGGACAGCCTTTAAGATATTAAAGCAATGTTGCAGCCTGATTGAGGCCATTTGATAAGGTTTTTTTTTTTCCTTGAAATCATGTAATTAATTCTGTTGAATATTCTTTTCCTATCATCAGTTTCTTCACATTATGGGCAGAAATTACCAACTAAAATCAGATAATAAGCAGCTTGACATTTTCTTCTGTATTCCAGAGAATTAGGTACTATGCAATTTTTATGAGTAGCAGCCTCAATTTTTTTTTCATGCTGTTGCACTAAGAAAGTCAAGGCAGCCTGACAAAGCTTTGTTGATGGAGTTTGAGGCTGATGGCATACATTGGCTTCAGAGTTACCTTAGGAAAGAATAGGAAGAGAGAGAGTAAAACAAGGGAAAATTGTTCCCCAGTAACCAGCTGGAAAGAGCAGTGATGGGAGTTTTCTAGGGAAGCATCCTGTCTGATGCCAGAGATGACCACCTGACCACAGTTCTCATAGGAACTCTTTATTTTTTTGTTGGGGGCCAACTCAAGCCTCCCTTTTGTTCTTCCCACTTTTGATGCCCCCAGAGTTGGCTGGGGCACACATGACAATATGCTGGTGATTCACAACAGATGGGAAGCTTTTATCCATGTAAATTATGGAAATGTGTACTGAATTTATAAGTGGCTGTTATCTGATGGGGTATTTGCCAAGTACCAGAGCAAAAAATTAAAATTGAGAGGGGAGAGTTGAGGAGGTGGGGAGGGCCAGGAGGAAGGAGCACTTGGGACACAGGGAAGAGGCTGTCACAGCAGCTCAGGGCAGGCAGGTGACCAGGCACAAACAGACAATAGAAAGGCAGGGTACAAAGCAGCCTTTGGAAAGGTTTGACGCTGCTTAAGCTTACTTCATAATGCTTAAAAAGAAAGGTCTGAATAGGTGTCAGCATTTCTATACTTCCAGGTCACAGAATGCCAACAGTAAGCTACAAAAAAAAGGTAATGGTGGGGGAATGGAGGGTTGTTTATGTTTTTTTCCCTGGCAGGAAAAATTTTAGTAAATATTTGGAATTAAAACAGAATAATAAAAATAACTCTCTGTTATGATTATAAACCTTTTGTTAGAAGCAAGAAAAATTTACTAAAGTGACTGTTTTTTACAGACCTAAAGGTTGCTCACCTGTTTTTCGCCTGTGAGAGGGTTACTGTTATTGCTCTGAATTTTGGTAGACAAGAGTTTGACAATTTATATGTTTTCCTTTGGGGCATATTTGCTCTTCCATCATCTGTGTTGATGGAGGACATGTTAATTTTGTTGCTTTGTGGGGGGTTCTACAACAAAGTTTATAAATACAGAATAGTTTTAAGGAGATAATTTCTCATTTACTCCCACTCTGAAATATTTACCAAGAAACAGGTAAATGCTTTTGCACCTCTGTTCCAGTCTACCTGCCAGATCCTCGGACTTTCTGTGCTTTTAAAACCATGAACATTATCAGCTGTTGTGTGCTTGGTTCAGTATTTGCCCCTAAACTTTATTACCCATATTAACCAGACCTAGAAATCTGCAAACTAGTGTAATTAATTCTTGTGAAGTCACTATTTAAAATATCAGATTTTCTTCTGTGAGGATTTCTCGATATTTTTTTCTGCCAGCTTTCAAGGCAGTGTGGTATCTCCTGTCCATTTTTTTTTTTTTATCACAGGGACCACCACAATAAGTCTGTTTGGGCTGAGCTTTCAGCTTAACAATTTAGAGACGATAGAGAATAAGGGAAGAGTTGAAGGGGGTTTGTTGGAGTGAGAGCTCCATTGGATCCTGACCCAGAGAAATGCCAAAGCACAGGGATTGAATTAAAACCTTTGGATAAGATGAGCTACATGAAGTCACACCAAAGTGAAATAGAAATATAGATTTTTAACTTTTAGTAGAAATGTATGCTGAGTGCTTTAAACATTGAAAAGCTGCAGCAAAGAAATCTTAAACACAGTTTTTACTGCAGCAGTGTTACCTTTTCACAGAATTCTTTAGACAAAAGATAGATAGAACTATACTGTTGCCATTTTTTAGAGTGTTCACATAAACAAAAAGAGCTGATAGAAACTATATACACAAATCTGTGTAACACCTACATAATATCTGTGTAAGATTTACGACTATTAGAATTAGACCAGGATAGGTTAAGAAAAGAAAAACTAGAATCATGTGTTAATCTTATTGGTCAATTAACAAATAAAATCCACACTTTTTTAAATTTAGATAATAGAAGGGGAAGATGTTTTCTACTTGCTGTTGGCCTGCTGCTGCTGCTGTTACTGCTTGGCCTTATCATGTAACCCCTTAGAATTCTGCCTTCAGAAAACTGTGTGACTATGAAATAAAGAACCTAGCAGGACAGCAGCCTCCTCTGCTCTTTCACCCTCGCCCGAAAAGGAAGGGTATCCCATCAAAAGCTCAACAGGGGTTAATAACTTTTTCTCACTTTTTATGAGATCACAGAGAATGTGATTTTAGATACAATGTAGGATGACCATTAAAGAGAAACATGTTATTTTCTAGACTAGTAAACTGGTGCCTAAACAGTGGATTGGCTTCACTTCTACTGTTGTCAGGTGTGCCTTCAATTTTGAGAAGCAGCCAAGTCAAGGTAGACTGGAGTTTTAGCACTGCTCTTTTTAGTTTCTGGTTGGTTTTGTGGTTTTGGGTGGAGGGGGTGATTTTGATTATTTTTTAGTCAGGATATTTAGGTGGTTAGGTTACAGCTGTCTTAAAAACGTAGCTCTTAGGTTCTTCTTAAATAAATAAAGCTGATGCTTGTATTATGAAAAAATCTGAAGGCAAAACTATATAAAGCAAATATATACACATTTAAGATATAATGATGTGAGGATTTTGTGGTTGATTTTTTTAGTGTTAATATAAGACTTAAGAGTGATGGAAGAGGGCATTAAAATCTCAAAAATTGTAAAGGAGTATTTCTGCATAATATAAAATAAAAGGAACAGTTTAATCTCTGAGGTTGCAGATCCCATCACAGTTTCTGTAAATGGGTATTTGTTGCTTGATACTAATGATTACTGAAGATATTTATATTAACTCATCCCCTAAATTAAACTACCATTTGTAATTTAGAGGCTTCCTTCCTTTTGTTGTAGGACACTCTGCTTTCTATAAATTTTAAGTATTAATGACAGAATAACCTAATAAGGTACAAAGTGATCTCTTATGGTTCTGTCTTCTGCTCCTTAAGCTACCATTTAAAGGGTCTTATATTAAACTGGGAGATTTGTGCGAAGATTTACCTGGTAGACCCATGATTTGTTTTCTCATCCCTCTTTTTCCATTTCTTCACTTACAGTAAACCAAATATGGACACATTTCTGAGCTCTGCTTAGGAGGAAGTACTTGAAAATGCAATATAACAGAAATAACAGCTATAATGAAGGACATTGAAGTTCTTTACTTTTTTCTTTTTTTCTTTTTTTTTTGTTTTTTTTTGGTTTTTTTTTGGGGGGGGGTGTTTTGTTTTATTTTTTTGTTTTTTGTTTTTTCCTTCTTTAAGAAGTTGTAAGCAGACAGTACTCTAGAAGATTTCATCTGTTTGTCTTTAGAACACACCTTGCTTTCCAGATACTTTATTCCTCTTCCTCCTAACTTGTGTTTGTCACTCTTCATAAAATGCTTTCTGTCTTTGCACTCAGGGCTTGGACTTTGTTTCATTTATCTCAATTCACACAGTTGGCTTCAGTTTCAACTAAATTATGGTATCTCTGGCATAGAATATGCAGGTATCCTGTTACATTTCAGCTCATTCATTATTTTTAACACGACCAAATTATGGAACATCTGCCTTTTCACTTGTTCTGTCTGCAGAAATGCAGCCTCATACAGAAATTTAGTTTTCCTTCCAAGTCCTAAGCTCATTCTATTCATCACATAGATTTTTTCAGTTTGTTTTCAAAATATAGTCATGTATCTGTTTGCAATACTATCCTTTTCACCTGCAACTGTATTAGCCTGACTCTTTAGTTTCCAATTCAGTATATTTGTTTTGTCTTTCTGTATTTCTGAAACCCTTTGGAATTCCCCAGTAAATTCACATGGTGTCAGTGCACAATACTGAGATCATGTAGGAAACTTCTGATTCCTCTCATGTTGATATTCTTTGGAATCTAGCTGTATTTTTCTAACTCCTCCCATACTCACCAGTTTAAACAGCAATTAAAATATGGTGCTACATAACACTGCTATTCCTAATGTCACTAAGGAGTATTTTCATATGCATGTTGCAATCAGTATTAGCTCCTTCTATTTCAGCAGTGCTATGCAAAAATATATTTTGTAAAACAAGTATAGCATAGTGACAATGTAAGTGGATTCACTCAGAGCCAGGTCAGGTGGTTGCAATAGAAAGTATCCATCACAATATGGGGAAATATCCTTTACAGGAAAAACCCTTTTCACTGTATGATGAGCAAACTGTTTTTACTCCAGTGCATTCAGTTTTTTTTCATGATTTGTAATGGATCTTCCATTCTGATGTTTTTCATTAGTCTGTCACTGCACCAAGTAGGAACTTTCACCTGGATGCAAATACTCTTGAAAACAAGTTTTGTTGGATTATAATAATTCTCAGAACTATTGTGTGACAATACCAATGCTAATGCAGAAAAAACAGGAAAGTTTATGAAAAGGTGAAGTCAGTACAGAAAAGTCATCAGCCTCAGAGCTAATAACAAATAAATTATTGCAGCAGTGCACATCAGGGAGTTTAGTCTGTCCTCTATTTTCTGAAGACTGGGGACAAAAAAAACCCGTAAGTCATAAATGAGCATGATTGGCCCTTGAACTCTCTAAATTAAGGGCTATTTTCTCAGACCTGTATCAGCAAAGCACAAGGTGATTCAGCAAAGAGCATAAATGCAAGCTGCTCAGTAGTTTGCAGCTAAAGTTATACTTCCAAGTATTGCAAATTTGTTTGGCTTTAAATTTTCCTGTATGATTTTTACCCACTGATTGGGTCTGTGTTGCTTTATGGGTTGGATGGCAAGGATTTGTCTCTCAAGACATATTTTTTGCCTTGTTATTGTACCTCAGTGTTTCATAAGAGTAGGACTGCATGGATTCTTACTGACTGTTATTGGTTGTCCTTTGATCAAGATGAATTTGTTGTGTGACTGTATGTATTGTTTTATCCTTCTACCTATTAGTAATTGTGTCATTTCTACTTATATAAATATAATTAAATGCATTTTGCACCGAAGGAGAAATTGCAAAGGTGAGAACTCCAGATTGATGAAATGCCAGAATTGTGTTGCAGCCTAAGTTCTCATTTGTTCCTTTTGTATAGATGTCTTAATTACCTGAACTATGAGAAATTACAAGAATCCTTTTTTGTCTAGAACACCTTTGTAAAGATTTACATGTATCCTCTCACAGGTGTAGGCATAGTACCTCATACTTTCTCAATGATGTTTATATTCTTGCATACAACCAGGTTTTCAAAATGTTCCTATATTGCTACAATTAGTGTATATTTTCATTAAGTAACTGATGTATTATATAAGCACAGCTGGACTCATGAACAATTCAAGACTGAGTTTAATGGCAAGTTTCTCTGAATGAACATTCATCAAAATGTAATTGAAGTGTCTGTATAAAATAAACTTCTTACATAATTTATTCTTAGTGTTTCATTATATAAATAATTGGTCTGCTGTTCTATAAGATAAAAAACAGTATTTGTGCAAAAAATAAATTGAAGCCAAAAAGTTTAAAAGGATTGAGCACAAAATTCTCAAAATCCACATTGTGAAAACATGATAAGGAGTGGTCAAAATTATAGAAAGCCTGAGTACTCAGAACTTCAAAATTAGATTATTTCAATGTTCATAACCTCTGTAAAGGAAACTCCGTATTTTTCTGCATCATGTAGATACAGACTTTCGACATATAATACAGGAGTTTGGGAGAATTGAAACAAATTTTTTTATCTTTACAGAAAGATAAGGAAGACCAGTGGCTAGAGAAAAAAGTACAGGGTAGCAGAGACCACATCATCTTAGAGCATCTTCAATGGACCATGGGTTATGAAGTACAAATTACAGCTGCCAACAGACTGGGTTATTCTGAACCAACATTGTATGAATTCAGCATGCCACCAAAGCCCAACATTATTACAGGTAAGTTAATTTCATCGTGTTTTCTCTCTCTATGAATTATTTCCAACTCATAGTACACTGTGTGTAGTTGAGCATAAGGTAGCTGAAGTCTTGAACTGAAAAAACATGAGACCGCAGACTTAATTATCAGCAAAAACTTCGATTCAGGATCCTTAAATAGGACCCTGTCTCCTATTAATGGGACCCTTTTCTCTTAGTAATAAAGTAATTTTTAAGTATAGAAGGAACATTGGTTCATCAGCTCTGTTGATGGCACTAACAAGAAATGAAGTATTTAAGATACACCTTCTTTTTAAGCTGCCTTGTACTGCCCATTGTCTGGTTAAGCCAGTTATTTGCTAGAATTCTTTATTGGAGTTCCATCTCTACATGTGCTTTGAGCTACACATGTAATAAAGGCATTTATTTAATGTCTGATGAGGTTAAGGCTTCAAATAGTCTTGTTTAGATGCTGTCTGAATGATTCATCCTAACATGGTGACGAGTCTTCTGTGAGGTTGATTTACAAAATATGAAACCTATAGAAGCTTTGTTCATATTTTTAAGTGTGTAAATGGGAAGGTTTGAAATTCTATTTAAGAAAAGCTTCATTTTAGTTAAGAGTGGGTGTATGAGTTTTAATGCTTCCTAAGATAAGGCTTTATTGTGATACAACAATATAATATTCTTTAGTTAACAATAAACCTAAAATAAGGTGATTTCTGAAGTATTATGGGTAATTTTAATTTTTATAAAGCAAATGTTATGAGGAAGAGATTTCTGACTTATTATTAAAATTATGAGCTGCTATCTTTAATAATAATTTCCAAATTAGATCAGTGTCATCATTACTACTTGAAAAATTAGGTTCTAAGTCCTCTAACATAGTATTTTCTGACTCCCATTCTTCAAACTGTTAGAGTATTAGGATCAACAAAAAACTTGCCAAATAAATATAATGGCAAATATATTAAAATGTAAACCATATCAATACCTGTATTTCAATATGAACACCTGACTGGCATTGATGCAGCATTGCTACAGTGCCAGTGAGCAGGAATGAGTCATGGACTAGCGTGCCACCAGAAAATTTTGAAATAACTGGCTATTTTCTTCTTGTCTACTGTGAGTTTTCTTCAAATATATTTTCAGGAAAGCTATCTCAAGATCTCTGCAACATTTTTCAATATTCCATGGCAGTATTTTTAATATTGAAAACATTGTTACCTTTTATTTATATAAAACACATTTGTAATTCATTCATAGACTCAGATCTAGTTCTAGTACAAATATTTGTTTTATGCACTTGAATTGAAATAAAGTTAATTTGCATCTTGATTGAAATTCAGGGTCTAATAGGTTCTGTGTCCTTGTTTTTAAACAGGCAGGGCCTTGTGATTGCCAGAATTCAGAAATAAAATTTTCCATAATTGGAAAGAAAAGGGAAAAAGAAATGTAGGGAAACATATTTTCCCAACGAAATAAAAATAGTTGTCAAGTAGGAAAATAAGTAAAACCTCACTTATGGAAGGGATAAGCCTTTTTTCAATTTTGTATATTTGAAACAAAAATTTCCTTCTTTTTGAAATGCAATCTAACTTTAGCCTGTCAAAATTATATAAACTATTCCATTTTATTGCCACTCCTGCTGTAACAGAGAAACTTAATTTTCCTCTGTAAACTATAACATAGGTGGTCTCTAGACATTCAAGTGAAAAGTAGCTTAGTTAATTTCAGAAGAAAGGTAGAACATTTTCTGTGTAAAAGCAGTTTTGTGGATACTTAGAGGCTTTTTCCTTTCAGTGCTCTCCCATAACCTCTAAGCAGTAAGAAGTCTGTTACACCATTTAGCTTCAAGTCTTCTTTGCATGAATCATTACTGCAATTATGATTGTGGAACTAATTAGTTTCCTTGACAACTGTTTTTTCAAAGCCTGAAAAAGAGTGTGAAATTCTCATCATAAGAACATTCTGTAGGCAATTTTTAAAAGTATGTCAAAAGACACTTAGAATCAGTGGAACATTAATGTTCATGAGTCAGCATGACTATCTTCTTTTGAAATGGCATTATATAATTATCACAATGTAATATTATATACATATATACATAATGCTGCCAAAATATGAATGTCATCTATTAAAACTTGATCGATTTTGTGTATAAAATGCTTAAATTTGAGCAGAAATATTATTTCTGCTGCCAGTTAATTCTGATAAAGCACTGTTTGTTTGAGGCTTAGGTGTTAACAGCTAGGCATCTACAGATGAGTTTGAAAAAGACATAGGCAACAAGAATGAAACTGGATAGACTTTTGAATGAAACCTGCATCATTTGTCCTGTGCTCACTTAGTAGCTACAGTAACTGAGGTTCCCTTTCAGGTTTCCTTTCATATTATTATTGTAATTATTAGAAAAGCCTCTGAGACTCCTGAAAGTTTTCATCTGTGTTCGCCTAACTCTCTGGCACTTCAGCTGAACTGAATGTTTATGTCTGGCTCTAAATTTAAACAGAAATAAATCTGTAGACCCTACGTATGCAATCTCACAAATGTTACTTTTCCCAAGAGAATTTTGGGATCCCCTAAGTATTTTGTTGGCTAGCTACGTGTAATATCCTGGTGCAGTGTGTGCAAGCTAATGCAGTAAATCAGAGAACTGAAGGGAGAAAGAGGCAAGGATATGTTGGTTGTCCTTCAGTGGGTGCTTAGTAGGGAAATAGAAGTTGTCACAAGAAATTAAACTTTGCTTCTTAATGCTGCAGAAGGTGCTTGTTTGTGTTTTCAAAAGCCACTGGATATAATAGTAATAGTAATCCCTGGAGACAGGAACTGGAAGCCAAAACTCCACTTATGTGAATACAGAACTCCTGTGGGCACTGAATACACAGCTTCTGCTTCCTAGGGAAGCGTGCAAGTACCAGATCCTGGCTGCAAGTCAAATTCCATGATAATACAATATGATGATCTTCCAGTAATAGTTAATAGTCTTAGGTCTGGGAAGGAGCTTGAGGCTGCAAATTGCTCTCTGGCATCAGGGAAGTGCATAAATGAGACAGGCATTCCTTTAAATTTTCACATGGTTGGCCTCAGCAGCCTTCAGCTGCAGACCTACTTTATTTCATAATGTCTGCTCCTAGGTCTGTAGCACAGTATCCATTCACTGAGTCACTCACATTGTGATTAATTCCTCAGAACTTGTAATCCTTTTAATGAAAGTTTCCTGGTTTTCTGAAGGGTTTATCAATGGAAACTTGCACTGACTTTGAGAAATACTTAGCAAACCTTATTAAAACATTTTGCTTTAAATAATTATGTATAAATATATTAATGTATGCATATATATATGTATATTAATGAATATTATACCCATACATATGTAAACACACACCATTTTCTTTCCTACTTTTTTGACTTATTTTTTGTGGTCACAATTCTATATTTGTATTTCACATTTCATTTAGGCATATGAACATGCATTTTAGAATCATGTTTGAAGAGAGTGACACAGTCTTAAATGTAGTAGTTTATGTGTTCCAAAATCTCGCTAAGGATGTCAGTTGGCAATACTTGCAGGCAGGTACAATTCTAACCTCAGTGTGTTTGCCTCTGAGTGAAGTATTTATCACATTTTTAGTGCTGATTTGTAATATTTTAGAAAACTTTCTTCTGGCTTCTCTATACTGTTAAGCTTCTAGTCCTGTGGGATTCTCAAAGGAACTGTATGCTTTAGCTCTTGATCCGTGTTAGGAGAGCATGGACCAACCTCTGCAACCATAAAACCCTAAGCAGCCAAAGTCCATTAGCTCCCAGAGCTGATTTACAACCCATGTGTATGGGCCCTTTCACTCTCTCTACAGGGAGAGGACAGAGATCCTGTCTTTGACCCCACAGCTGCTACAAAAGTGTCCAAATCTGTTGTCATTCTGAACCATTACTGTTGCAACCTAAAAACACACGTACATCTTTATACTAAATCTTAAAAGATGGATGAAGGTGCTAAAAAAGATACTTTCTGAAAGTGTTAAATACATTTTCAGAAATTAGCCACAGATTTATGCAGGTGCCATCTTCCAAAGGCTTTTATTCAGCAGTGCTGTTACTTTGAAAGGGCAGTAGATATATTAAAAATTGTTACAACTTGTGTTTTATCACAGTTTTTTTTTCTTCTTCACTAGAAGTTAATAACTTGGTGCAATAGTGGGAAAATGGAGAAAACATTTGGGGATAACAAGAACCTCTTAGATCCATTTTTCTCACTTATTGATATTGGTTGTTTGGTGTGTTTTTTTTTTTTGTTTCCAATACTGCATGAACTGTAAGAGTAATTTTTTATTTCCATGACTGGAAATGTTTTAATCCCTTGAACATCTCATTTATCTTTTTTTCCCAAGCATGTGTATCACCACACTTTAAATCATAGAGTGGAAGGCTAAAGAGGCACAATAATACATAGTATTTTCTCTCATCACCACCAGTAGAAAAGATGATAATCACCATGTCAAACATGATTTTTATCAGTAGTTTTTACAAAAATACAACAGGATCTGCAGTGGTCCGGATGTGAATGAAAAATAAAAGTAGCTCTTATCATTGCTTCAGGTATGTGTGTATATATTTGGGGTTGCATTTATGTATATACATTTTTTGATGTATTACTAGAGCTTTTGAGCTATATGGATAGTGCTTTGTTAGAATAGAAGCTAGGGTAATATTTTTCATGCAGAAACTCAAAATTACTAATTACAGCAAAACAGAAACAAGTTTCCCCAATTCTCACAATTTTCTTTCAGGGCAAGTATTTTCCTTAAATTTTGCTCTCAGTCAAGCAATTAGATCACTTTTTGAGGGTAGAAATAAATGTTGTATGATCCCATCTGTGCAGCTGGGCCAGATTTTTGTTCCTTTAACCTCTTGCTATCAAAGAGCAGACTCCCTTGCTGCACCCCATCTCTCACATCCCTTCAGCCCTAGGGCTGTATGGGTGCCCTGGGGCACAGTTTCCCTCGCTCTGAAGGGAAAAGCCTCCTTTCTCTGAAGGGCTGATTCACCCCTGACCATGCATCCACTAAGAGAAGCCAAAAAGTCACCTTCCTCACTCCTGTTCTCCACCACTAAAGTATGTAACATTTGTTGACTGACCATTTCTGTGGGCAAACTTCCAAAATGGCTCCTGTGTCCTTTGAAGCATTTTGCCTAGATTTTAAATAGTTTCATATCTGTGTGAAATCAGATTGTATGGGATTACAGCCAATCCTCAAGGTCAGTGTATTACATGAAAGCAGTCTTGCTGTCATTTCCATTAACCTCTCTTGCCTCGAGAGCACATTGCTGCCTCTTGTTAAACTTGGTGTCCAGCAGCATCCCCAGGGCCTTTTCTGCAAAGCTGCTTTCCATCTGGGTGGCCCTTAACCATGAAATGGTGATGAGGATTGCTCTTTCCCCGGGACAGAGGTTTGTACTTCCTCTTGTTGAACTTCCTGATGTTCCTGTCAGCCAATTCCTCCAGCCTGTCAAGGTCCCTCTGGGTGGCAACACAGCCATCTGGTTCGTCAGCCACTCCTCTGAGATGTGTGTCATCAGAAAAGTTGCTGAGGGTACTCTGTGCCCCATCACCCAAATATTTGATGATGTTGAACAAGATTGAAACCCATATTGAGCCCCTATTTGGCTTCTGGTACCTATTCTTAGTTCTAGGAAAAGTTATATTTCATCATTTATGGAATAAATTGGGAGAACTGTGCGGTCTTTCAGTCTTCTGTATTCTCTTTCCACAGAAAAAGCTAGAAAGGCTGCCAGTAGGTACTTGAGCCAGGACCAAATGTCATTGCTTGTGGCTTAAAAATTGCCTGTTTAAATCTCCCTGAAAAAATTGCAGAATTTTTCAGGCTTGTCCTGATTTTAAGCCTGGAGCTTGTGATTACATTGCCTTTCCCTGTGTGTGTGTACATGCACAAAAATCCATCAGTTTGTGGCTTCTTATAACTTTTGAGTATAGTTGGCAATTGCTCTTAATTCATCAGAGAATGGAAGCTTCCAAATTAAAACATTCCTGTAATTTTTTATAAAGTGTTATCTGACAATAGAAGTAAAATTCTCTGTAGCAGAGTAGGCAAAATATTGTATTAAACCCTCACACACTTCTAACAACTGGAATGATTTGGAAAAGAGTAGTTGAAACTTTCTGACCCTTGATCCTTACACTAACCTGGATAGCAGCAGTAAATTTAAACCACAGAAGAAAAACACAGAAGAAGTTTGAAAGATTTTCACAGGTAAAATTTCCATTCCATGGATCTGAAATTTTAAGTTGATAATTAGTATCTCTTTTGTACGACTTTGTGCGTTGCAGGATTTCTCAGTCTGTCTCTATAGATCTGACTAGTTAAGGTTTTAGCTAAATCTAAAATGAAGAACAAAATGCAGGAGTCAAAAAGGAAAGCCTGTGGGATGCCGGTCTCCTTGGAGCTCTGATCATATTCCCAAGGCAAGGAAGAGCTGCAGCATTATCCTTGTGAAGTTACCTGACTCATTTTCTAATAGGCTGCAGGAAATTGTAATTCCAAAATCAGAACTTGAAAATGAGGGCTTTTTCTGACTTTTTGTTCAGATCATAATCCTGAGCTAAAAGTGTAAAGTAAATTCTTCAACCAGTATTGCTGTGATGGAAGAATAATTTTGTTATTTTATTTTCTGAAGAGAATAGAGAGATGAAATGTACCTTTGAGATCTCCTGCTTTGAGAACGCGAGTTGGTAGGAATCACACCAATTAGATTAATATCTAAACTTCAGAAAGATAACAGGCCCAACAAAACCTATTTGTTTTTGTTTTGTAAACCAGTACTGGAATTTGCTGAATAAGAGCCATTTCTCATCAAATCCTGGAGATGATCATTTTGAAAGCGAGAGGGCATGTTCTTGCTCTAGGCTTAGACCAGCGTTTTGCTCCATTCCCTGCAAAGACCAAAGTTATTACATGAAAAGGGATATAAATCCCTCACTAAAACTGTTAGAACTTATTTGATATGAATCAGAGAGAGAGGCAAAAAGGCTTGCTCTATCTGTACCATCAAAGATGTTAATAGGAAAAAAGTACACTATTTTTTATAAAATCTAATTCTTATGGTACAGCTATCACAGACAGTAACTACCACTGAGTGGCAGAAAAGCAGCAACCAAGGAACTATTCTGTATTTTCAGAACTTCTGCTTCAAAAGGAATTTAATTTTTTTTTATGATATGAATTTTATTTTGCTTATCTTTTTGAATGCTATGAGGAAAAAAGAAAATCACTAGAGAAGTTGAATTTTGAAGTACAAGGCCACACTTTACAAGTACTCTAATCTTTATTATTCGTTATAGGTAATTGCTAGCATTGTGATGCTTTATAATTAAAACAACACTGAGTGCCAATTAAAAGATGAAATACTTTGGTATATTCTCTAAAATTATTTAAAAGCTGAATAATTAAAGTAAATGTGGAAGTTTAATGTGCTCAGGGTTTCTGGGTTTCTTTCTATGAGTATATGGACCAAATTATTAATTCCTAAGAAAAAGAACTGGTTGTGAATTTTGAACAGCTTGAACACATTATGTATCATTGGAAACACCACAGTAGAAATATGGGTGAGAATGGAATAATGTCAATTATTGTTATTAGCTTATTTATACCACTGCTTTTACTGCTTGATAGCTATCTACGTGTGATAGTTATCACAAGTGTATTTGGGCAAGAAGGACATTTGTGTGATAAGATGATAAAGCATTGGTTAAATATTATGCATACAAGACTATATTTAGCTTTATAGTTTTCATTTGCTTCCATTAGAATTTCTTAAATCAGTTTTAAACATTTAAACAAGGTTATTGCTTATACTGCACAAGGCTTTCTACATTTTAATTTCTTTTGAAGTCTCTTTCAAAGTATTAGTTTAACACTGATATTAGTAACTATAAATATAATTATTGTTTCACTGTAGCTGGAAAAAAAAATATAGTCAATACACTATATAATGCATAAACTTGACTGTATTATTTGCCAAAAAGTGAACGTTCAATATAAATATTTGTGGCAAAAATATATTCAAACTTTGTAATTGTAACTGTGAGGACATGAATGTCTAAGAAGCTACTTTGTTCCCACCCTAGTCATCATCTAATTACCCAGCTGCATTTCCTAATTGCATGGGTCATTCATATTTTGATTGGACCTGTGTCCATATTACTGAAGCCAGATTTTACAGCCCATTGTGAACTCCTACAATAATTCAGGAACAAATTGAAGCCATAAGCAAAGAAAAACAGATAAACAAACTTGTCTCTTCTTGTTTATGTTTGGAACCTTCTTTTTGTGTAATTATTGACACAGTTCCAGTTTCTCCTTTCAGCCTATGGGCTGCTGTTTCTCCTTGCTTTAAATAGTCAATAGTCACTATTTCTGATAGGTGTTGCATGGCAGTTTTGTGAGTTCCAAGTACCGTCATCAAAAAGTCACATAAAAAATTGTATTTAAAATGGGCTTGTCTGAATTGTCACAAGGAGAAGCAAGAAACATGCTTCAGGTTAAGCACTTAAATAAATTGTTTTAAAATTGGCTCAGTTTGCCACTTTGCTGTGGAAGACCACATTGCTGCTATGGAGGTACACCCTTTCCACAGTTTGAGTAATATATCGTACAGATTTGGCCGGGGTACTTTTGTGGTTACCATTCCATCTATGCTTTAATCACAATTTGATGTTTCTGCTAGAGTAATGTCTTTCAAGTGACTGTCTTTGGCACAGTGTAAATATTTTTTTTCTCTTTTTTATTTCTCACTGTTACTTTTTTTTCCTTTTCATGTTTCCTTTTTCATGTTTACTCAACTTTTCCACTTTTTTTTTCTAAAATTTTCTTCTTTTTCACACTCTTGATTTTCTATAACAATTCTTATCCACACAGATAGATGCTGTGAAGCTACTAGACGTGAAAATGGAGGCCAATCCCTGCAGCTGAGTGCTGCTGTTTTCTCTCTCACTGTAGTCATAAGTTTCTGGTGCATGTTTTTATACTGTTGATAAGGCAAGCAATATGTATGCTTCCTATCTCTCTTAACTTTTTATTTGCAGGAAAATAAACACAGACTGTAAAAAATTGTGCTTTTCCATAGCTCTTCCAAAGTTTCAATTCTTAGTCAAGATCCTAAATAGTGTAATTACTTCAGTCTGTGTGTGCAAAATTCTTCATCTGGATTTTTGGAAACCTAGTGAGACAAATTCAGCAGATGATGCTTGACATTCCAGTCTGACAGAACATGGAGAATCTGACTTACTGAATTTGATCAACGTGATTTGATTCTATTTTCTCACCTAGATTTCGATCATAAGAAATTCATGCAGAGACTTTTCCATTGTCAGTCACATGACTTTCCAGGTATACCTGGAAAGTATCAGTTCATCTTCCAGGAGAGTATTTTCATTGTATATTAATCCTTTCCAAAGGATTCTCCTTGCACTGGTTCCCAACACAAGGTACTTAAAACTTTTTGCTTAAAAAATGTTCAAGTCCAGGCTGGATGGAGCTCTGAGAAACCTGGTCTAGTGTAAGGTGTCCCTCTCCACAGCAGAGGGTTGGATTGTCTTTTACACCTCTTCCAACCCAGGCCATTCTATGCTTCTGTGATATAGACATGTTTTAGACTTTCTAATGGATTTTAACAAGCATGTCTTCCCTAACTAATTATTTATTAATTGTTTCAGTTGGAAGTGTTTCAGTTCAAATACTTTTTCTTTGCCTCTCCACTGCCATGCCTCAGGATGTAAAATAGGTCCCTGCCCACCAAAGTCACTTCTTGTAACTGGAAAGGTGCCACATTTCATTTCATGACATCTCTTGGACTTGAAGCTCCAGGGGTTCAATTTTGACCTGTAGTAAAAATGGAAAAAGCATTTTTTCCTATTTTACACATTGAAAGCGTGGCCTATGAGCTTTGCAGCAGTGTGTACAAAACCTCAGGAAAAAAAAATTATTTAGTAGGAGTCCACATAGATATTTTATTGCATATAATTGATTTTAAAATTTATGTAGTTTTCTGAGATTATGGTTCATTTCTCTGTTGCATACCAAATAACCCAAGGAAGAAATGCACTTTAAAGCTAACGCAGAATTAAATATTTATTTTAAGACAATTCCCTTCA
This sequence comes from Lanius collurio, assembly GCA_020086605.1. Lineage (NCBI taxonomy): Eukaryota > Metazoa > Chordata > Aves > Passeriformes > Laniidae > Lanius > Lanius collurio. Next base: position 2,181,901 of record JACBWW010000052.1, on the reverse strand, counting down.
AATTGTTACTAAAAATAACAAACATGATAAATTAACTGTACATGTTTTTTTTTTTTCCTCTTTATAGTTCTTTTGGCATTTAAAAAAATCATCTTACAACTTGGAAATTAATTGGTCAAATTAAAGTATCCATATATCTTCACTCAGTGAAAGCATTTTCTTATTTCTAAGAAATATTGATTATGATGATTTTTGCCAGTTTCAAAATATTTTTGGAAGTCTTTACTTTAGAACATCATTAATAAAACCTGTCCTTGTCTAAACTAGAAAACAGTCATTTTAGAAAACTGGACTATGTCAAAAGTAAACTGTCTTCACAATGCATGTGTGTATGTCTACAGACTAATTTATAGACAGAAATACTTTTTAAAATAATTCACATATTTAGTGTAATGAAGTAGCTGGAATTAAAAATATTGCTATGTAAAAAAATTGGTTTCATTGTCATCTGCAGAAAATTTCTCACTGTGTAAATTCGAGCCACCATTCCATCTATGGCCCTTGCCACTATGTTCTGTCACTTTATCTTAATGTCATGACATTACTTTGAAATTAATTACATTGACAAGTGCCTGGCATGGTGTGGTAAAGAAAGACATTTTGTCTTCTAATTTCGTAGGAATTGAAACTTTGGACTCCTATTTAAGGTCAGTCAGGTGAAAGCCCATTTTCCCATGCACAAACAATGTGAATATATGTATTGACTGTGTGAATATATGTATTGACTTTGTAATTTAGTTGTATAGATGTTATTCTTCTAATATAAACTATTTATTTTTTAAATTATTAAGTGCTTATTGAACCAAGAGGCAGTAACTAATGAAGGCTGGATAATATTTTCAATAAAAATTTCATTTTAACTATGTTACAGCAGGTTTGGAATTACTAGCTGCACATAAGTAACCAAAACCTTTCAGATCTAAGAACATATTTTCAATTGAGAATAACTCAGACAAGTGCTGTTGTTAATGCTAAATGTATTTTTAGTGAAAGGATCACCTTGGGCAGGAACTTTTGCAAGAGATTTTTTTTTTCTCTGACCATTTTGAAAATCCAGGTAGTGAAAATGTTTGTTGTTGTCACTATTGTCACTATTGCTTTCTGTAGTAACAAAATAGAAAGAACTGCAAGGATATTTCTACTTACCATCAAAGAACTGATGTCTGGCTAATATTTAGTAAGCAGATGCTGTAGTCGATGCCAAGGGGGAAAGAAACCCACAGCACAAGCCCACGACAAACTGCTGCTGGGAGATCTTTCTCAGTCTGCAGGAGCTCAGTTGTGCACAAACATTGGGATTCCCTTTTATTCCAGTGGAGTAGCAAATTCTTTCTAGGGGCTCCTCTTTGCAGTCACATCCCTTTTGCATTCTGATCCCATTGTAAGACAGGCACTGCATGCACGTGAGGGAACATAATCTTCTCTTGTGACACACAGTTGCTCTTCTGAACAGTAAAAAAAACCAAATTGTAGATCCAAACAAATCTAATGAGCACCTACCACTGGATTAAAGAGTCTTGAGTAACTTGTCTCATAAACTGAAAAATAGAATAGGGTCTTATAAGGTTGCACAGATGGTCTGATCCCAGTATTTCCTTATTTTGTAGCATTTTCCTAATTTTCTAAAATTTTAAACCTTAATGCTCTTCTACTAAATGTTAGTCTTCTACCAACATATTTTCACCTTCCATATACTCGTCACTTTTCTTACTTTTTTTAATAAAGCAAGATAGGACACTACTACAGGTATACATTAAAGCAGAAAAATGAAAATTCCCATATAATTTTTCTGCTCTGGTTAGACATTTGAAGAGCTCTTTGCAAACTATAAATTTATTATCTTAGCAAGTCATTCTAACACTGCAGATAAGTATATAAGAAGACAAGATAGGAATTAGGGCGCAGAGACTGATCGACTGTGAACTCTCCAAACATACTGTGAAGGAGATAATGAAAAGCCTTGAGAAATTTTAGAAGCTAAATATACATTATAAATGGCTAGTTGGCTTTTATCCTCAGTGTCACAATGCCAGTGGGATAAAGAGACAAATTTGGATCACTTATCTTTTTTTCCAACTGATAGTAGCTTCGGCTGGAAACTACATAAATTTTCTCTGTTAACTGAGAGAAATTTTAGGTCTGCTCCAATTTAAATTATTCCGTGCTTTGTATTTTGAAGTTATCAAGTACTTTGAATGTGATCCTTTACTTTTGGCCTTCCTCTTCCCATCACATTCCAAAGAGGATGAGTTAAGCCAATATTATATGGATTATGTGACTGCAGAGCCAGGCAGTTCTGGGCAGTGACCCAAAACCTATGTAATGAGAAAGAAAAAGTGGAAGAGAATAATGTCCTTGGGTTGTCATATATCTCCTGAGATGAGTAACTAACACAGCTTTGTTTGTAGTTCTCTTTAGGAGTGTTTTCTAATTGTATCTTTTAAAACAATGAGTGTGAGATTATTTCACTGTATTTTGGACAATCTGTGGGAATATACAGAAGATTTTGAAATCTTGGCTTCTTACAGGCAAGAGTGAGGGAAAAAATGAACAGAGACATTTTCAAATTAAATTATAATTCATAGGTATAGACTGAACAGCTTAAAATTGTAATTTGAACTCTATTAAAATGATAAATATGTCTTCACAAATTGAATTCAATATACTGCTGACATTAGTATTTAACTGTTAGATAAGTAAATTTATTCCTTTAAATGTTGTAATTGTAAAAAGGATTTTAGGTCTTATGACTGACAGTGTAAAATGTTACCATTTTTTTAACATTGTCACATATTTTGAAATGCTAATATTAAACTGTCTGTAAGACTGAAGTCCTAAAATATTCTGTGCTGAACTTATGCCTTAAATCCAAATTGGTGGCACAGAAACTTAATAAGGATAATGATTATTCTGTGATATAGCTGTATATCTCTAAGGAACAGTATTTTTAAAATGTTCTGATTTACAACCTTTAGTGTCTAAGGCTGGCTTCTTTCCTAATCAGATTTTATATGTTGTCTTTCTTCTTTCCAGAGTTTTGACAAGTTCCTAATATTTACGAATTGTTCACAAATCAAAGTATTTACATAATGCATCTTCAAATGCAATCCTTTATTTACTGCTGTAGGGTTATTAGAATATAAATAGCTGTCTCTCTAAATAGGAAAAATATTTCCCAGAAATAGACCTGTACATTGTATACATTGTGAATAAAATATAACTCCTGAGTGGTTTTAGGAGGTGTACAAAACATACTATTACCAAATAAAAAATAATGCATTCCATTTAATTTTCTTGTGACAATATAAGGCCAAGCACTGATGCAAAAAATATGATATGCATGGGAACAATGGTTATTTAAAACATAAACAGATATGGAGATTTAATTGCACACATAACCTCATGACCAGTACTCAGTTTTCAGAGTCTTACCGAGTACTCTCTTTCCATCATGGAAACCTGCATAGGCACCACTCAAATGTGTATGCAAACGTGAAGTTAAACTGATTAAGCCTGAAACAACAGGGTGGGTTTTTTTAAAGACATAATGGAGGTTCACATACAATTTGGGATTGTGCTAGTGGTTGCCAGTTCTCTACCTATTTTCCAGTGTGCTGATGATTTCTGATTGTTAATTTTTTCAGGAATTTTAGGAGCAAAGGAAAAAGACAATACTACTTTTAGGAACAAGTTGAATATTATAGAGAGACGTGTAGCTTCTGAGGTCTGTAATGGCATCAATGAAATCTTTGCTACATTTAGGGCTCATTTATGCTTATCACATTTACTTCCTCCGTTCATTTTCTTCAGGCATATAAGGAATGTTCAGTTTTCCATTGCTACATACTTATCAGACATAATGTAGAAGTGATGGAAAGTCATCTTTTCCCTTTATGCCAATGACATCTTAATATAAAGCTGATGGCATCAAATATCAAGTGTAGAGATCAACTGACTTTTCCTGCTTAGAAACAGTAGCTGTACATAACCTGTACACTTGAGAGCAGTGCTAAGTTTGGTATTTTACAACTAGAGCAAGAAACTGAGGTAGGAAAATCCATTTTGCTCATTTACTATAGGTTCTGAAGTCCCAAGAAACTGTACTAGTTCTTGTCACTGTAGTGCCATTATGTTGTATGATATTCTTATTAATGGTTCTGTATATTTATTTTACATGTTTAATATTTTTGTAGAGGCAATTTCCAGTGCATATTTTATTTACCAAAAATTTTAATTTTGATGCATGTTTTAAATGCATTAATACATAAGTGTAATAGAAGCAAAGTAAATCTTTCTCATTGTGTATTTGCAACAGAATTACAAATGAAAATACGTACAATATACTAAAAACTAATTCTGTGAAAAAATATTGCATAAACTGCAACATCTGTAAGTTTCTGTTTCCAAAAACAGTGTGAAAGGCAAGAAAAAAATCTGGATTTAAAGTAGTTAATTTGTGAAACATTGCTTATTTTTATCTTGTGCATAATTCACTACCATTTTGCTCCACGGATTTTTTTCATGCATGCAGCCCTTGTTGTCATCTCTGCTTTTTTCCCTGAAGAGTGTGTGCATGGTGTAGCTGTGATGTCCCTCAGCACCTTTTCAAACATAATGTCAAGAAATGTATGTAACTTTGTGTGTCTTTCATCTGTTGTTCAAAGTTCATTTTAGTTCATGCAATTTGTCTTCATTTTTTGTAATAAAGAGAACTGACTTAAAGCATTTCTATCTGTATTTTCTTTATTGCTGATAAATGCTCTTTTTTTCTTGTACTACTTACATGATGTATTTTGTATCTGAAGAAATTTTTTAGCATTGTGTCTGTATTTTTTTTCTACAGCATTTTATCCAATAGTGAATATTAAAAAAAAAAACACAACCAAAAATAAAAACAAAGCACTCAAAGAACCACACACACACACTTCCACAAACATCAAAGTCACTAAAATTACAATTCCTGAATTTTAAGTTTGGTTCATATTAGGTGGCTGCCATACTACTGCACTAATGGAGCAAGTATGTGCAGTGTCTGCATGAATATGCATCCTGAGCTTGATCCATTCTGATTTAATCCGCCTGATGGAAGCTGTATCCCCAAAGACAGATGTTCTAATACTGGGAAAAGCTATACCCTACCAAGCAGGACTCTGCTGGAAGTTGCAGTTGCAGCAGTCTAACATTTTCAAGTAAAAACATGCACCATACACTGGCAGCATTTCTAATATTAAACTGCTCTTTTTGTAGCTAGTGCTATAAAATAATTACATATTTAAAATGTTTCCAAATATTACTTCTCAAAACTTTTGTGTTTAAATTTACATGCCTTAAAGAAAATGCTGTCAAACCTGAAATATATTCTCAATTTAAATACAATCCCAAGACTGACTCTTTTTCAGATCTGCTGGCTACAGTACTCTGCTTAGAGTTGTCATCCACTATAAAGATGCAAAAATTTCTCATGTCTCTGTGGTATGTGCACAGCATGATTTTGAATACTCCTAAATGAAGCAATTAAAAGAATTTATCCTTTCATGCAATAGCAGTACTGAAACCACACAAAAGAGTATGTTTTCAGTACTGACATCAATCTTAATTAATCTGCAGAGGTTCTTGAGAACTTCTCAAAGAGACATGTTCAGTAAATCTGCTGTCAGTTTGAGTGGAGGAAACCAGGACAAAGAAACTTGTTTCCCCAAGTCTATTGAAAACCTGGGTACAGTGCTGATGCCATGAATGTCACAGTGCAGCCTTTCCTTCTCAAGGCACAGGAGGACTGGCATCTCTCTGCCTACATTTTTCTGGGGCTTCCCATAGAAGGAGGCAATGCTAAAAAAATACCCTTTGCTATGGTGTCTGAGTAAATACATGAAAAAAGAGGCTGTAGATGTAACCTGATAAGTCTTTAGTTGTATTAGAAATGCTACTAAAGGATAGTTTAATTATGCAAGGAATCTTTTTAGAAAAAACTTTGCTTAAGAAATAGTAAATAACAACTCCAGAGAACATTTTTCACAAAACAGCATGCTTTATCTAGTAAAGCTTTTTTTTCTTTCCTTCCCCTTGTTATGCCTCAATGGCCACAGACAAGACACTGTTGCCAGAAACACTCGAGCTGCTATTTACATTATATTTCTTTTCTTTAACTATTGCATCTATGTCTATTAAGACGCCCCCCTATGAAAAATGTTGTAAAGGGCCATTAGAGTAAATGAGAACTCAAGGCCTAATTACTCAGTATCCTGAGAGAGTCATAATGCAAGACATTTTCCTGTAAAATTTAAAGGAAAAATATCCATTTCAGAAAACCTGTTGGCAAGACCATCTCAGCCATAATGAAGAAAAACTCCTTCACTTAGATAAGCATCAGAAAAGTACAACATTTTAGACACGCTTATTTCAGTAGCTCACATCTGTACAACTGATAGTCACGATGGCACCACAGACTCCCCTGACTCACTCTGGCTCAGATTTCATCAGAGATGGGAGACAAGGAAGATCTGTCACTTAGGAGTAGAAAAAAGTTAGAGGAAGCCAGGAGTACTGTCCCCTTATTTTTCAAAGTTGTGTGTCAGGTGCATCTGTCAGAACACATTACTCAGTCGTGCAGCGCAGAGCTCACATCCATGTGTTTGTCCACTGCCCTTCAGCAGTATCTGTCCTAGCACAGTTATAGGAAAAATCACTGAGGAAGAAAAAGTATAACAATTAATGTCGATTATAGCCTTGGTGGCATCTTTTTGTATTAAGGAATGGGGTAGAAAAGAATGCTCCTTACTGTCACATTCTTTTTTGCATCAAACAATCCCCCAGTAAATGTAGCATAGAATCCTCATGTTTTCTTGCAAGTTGATGGTGCAAATGTAGTGATTTGTTTATTTAATTTGAAGGAAGATGTGATACTTCTGAGTACTTACCTGGCTCACAAGCCAAGTTTTATTGATATAAATTGCAAAAAACAAGTCATGCAGTTCTGGATGTGGCAGCCAAAGCATTGAAGCTTCTTTGGGTAGGGGCCAAAGAAGGTAGGTCATTGGTTCTTTACTGCTTTTTCCCTGCCACGACTTTTATCTCAGTAAAGAACAGGAGTTCAGCAATGGGAAGCTCTTGTGCAAAGCAAAGATAAAGTTTCTCTTCTAATTTCTGTAAAAAAGTTGAGTATGTGCTACCTTAACATGCTACTCAAAACAGAGTTCCTTCTTCATTTGATGGGTGTCCCACAGTCCTTGCATCCTGATCAGCCACAGCAAGGAAGCTGGAGCATACAACAGCTCTTTTAAACCTCTCTTGGACATTTCCTGTTGGAAAATGAGAGAGGAAGATACTTTAGCATGCAGTGGCAAAGTTGTGCAAGTCCCACAATTTAGATGTATCCATTTTCAATGAAGGAAATGCAAAGCATTAAAGGACAGTGAAATACAGATATCAGATATAATGAAAAACCATCCTTTGGTTATTCACAATACCCTGCCTGTGACACTCACCTCATAGTAGTGTATAAACTTTTCATATATTTTTGTATCTGTGATGGACCTGTGCTGTAGTTGTATGTTTCTTGTCTGGAATTCCGTAGTATTTCTGGTAAATTCTTTTGGATTTGCCTTTGTAGTTTTGCTCATGATATGCCTATTTTTTGGATGTGAAAATGTTTGGGTTTTTTCCTCTCTCCAGATCTTTAGCTTGGCAGAACTTGTTCTAGCAATGGTCATGGCCTGCCACTCTTTTACTGTTAACTGGTAGAAAATCTTATACAGCTATTTAATTTTTTGGTACTGTGTTATGATTTATTTGGTGCTTATCAATGGATACAAAATTTTAAGACCTATATTTTCTGTCTTTTTAGAGATATTGTATAACTGTATGCATTCTGTAAGCCTTTGAGTCTAGGAAAAGTTCCAGATCACATACAAAACCAAAGACAATATTCAGAGGCAGTGCAGAAATAACCATCATGGTTGGCCACATTTTCAAGGGTCAATACAAAAGTGCAGTTCAATATGATAAACAAGAATGGTTTCTTTCCTGCCATGAACCAGTGCAGTATTTTCAATTTCACCCTCTAGTTCATAATTTTCACTTTTTTACTTTAGCTTGAAAGCAGTTTACTTCTGACTGACTTGAAAGAAAGGAAAAACATGTATCATAACTCTACACATGCATATGTAGCAGCCAGGTGTTAACCTATAAGCTAGGAAATTATTTTATAGCAATGCTTTTTTTCCTAAAAAATTCAAATTACTGTAAAAGGTAGCTTTGGATATTCATCTGTCTTTCATCTTGACTTCAATCCATGCATGCTAAAGAGGAGGGAGGGGAATAATGCACAGGAAGGAGATAACTTGCTTTTTTGTCCCAACAAAACTTAATATCACTGAAAGTCTGAAACAGACGTCTGGACATCACCTTATTCAAACCCCCAGCTCATGCAGAGTTCTTGTTATATAGCTTGCAATTACTATTTTATTGTACCAGTAATTGCATATATACAATGTAAGAGCACAGAGAAATTCTGCCACCTCAAAGGCTGTAGGTTCATGTAACATCAGTCCGAATATATCAACATTGCATGTTTGGTTCCTGTGCAGAGGCAAAAGCTTTAGTTTGCCATGTATAAAGTGTACCTGTACAACGGCACAGGGAAGCTCTGGATGCCCTGTCCCTGGAAGTGTTCAAGGCCAGGTTGGATGGGGCTTGGAGCAACCTGGTCTAGTGGAAGGTGTCCCTGTCCATGGCATGGGAGTTGGAACGAGCTTTAAGGTCCCTTCCAGCCCAAACCATTCTCTGTTTCTGTATACACACATAGATGGTGATTCCTCCTTTTGACCTGCTTCCCTTAGAGGATCTGGTGGAGAACCCTTAAAGGAATTTAGTCTGAACTTATATTTGAGAGTCCAGAAAATTTCTCTTTTTACTTAATTCTTTTCACTGGAAAATTCTGGTTTACTTGCCAAAGCTCTTCATTCCTATTTCTCATCAAATAATGATTTTTGCAACGATGTTCAATTATCTTACTAGAAATTGTTAGAAACATAATTTATTCAATAAGAGAGAACTTGCAAATTGCCAAAACTTTCAATGACATTTGTAGAAACGTGCTTCAGGCTTTTTTTTTTAATTTAGTTTTTCATTTCTGAAAGTTTTTTAATCTTATTTCCCTAAGTATTCGTTGATGAACACTTATTTGAAGAAGTGGATTAAAAAAGTGTCTTTAAAGTTGTCAGTTTCCTTCATCAGGATGACAAAGTATTACATTATTTATGCCACGTTCTGTATAACAAAACCATATAATTTTAAATTTACCATGTTTTTGACAAATTCTAATTAAAACTCACTCAGAACTATAGAATTTACACTTTCCTTTTTTTTTTTTTTTTTTACCAAGCAGCTTTAAAAGGTCCTCTGTAGTACGACAACTAAGTGAGGTGTACAATAAACATTTTCAAAAAATTTCTAAGAACCTATTCTCTCACATTAACATGGAAATTTTATGATTTAAAATAAGTTTGTTTTCAGCTAGGAAAATAAAAAGGTGTATAATGCATAAATACTTTGTTATTTTAGAGCACAAAGTAGAACTATTTTGAGTC
>JACBWW010000052.1:1905927-2171945 GCA_020086605.1 Lanius collurio | reverse complement strand
TTTACTTTTACATTTTAGAGTTTTAAACAAAGACTAGACTGAGAATATATATTTACTGATTTGGAAAAACTTTAAAATTATATTTGAAATGGTAAAGATATCATTAAAATTAGTTAAGCAGAAATATGAAAGCTTAAATGCTATGCTTAATCTGAAAACAATCTGCAGTGTTTATGGAGGGCTGGAAGAGAAAGAAGAGGAAGATGGTATCAGTAACCCAATTAAAATATTTATATTATGTTATATTATTTATTTGGTGTTTGTTACAACAGGATGCAAGCAATAACCTCGCTCTTATTTTGGCAACAGGCAGAGCTGCAGATGGAAGTGTCCCAGTGAGCGGTGCTGACTCAGGCATCACTCCAGGGCATGGGAGTGCCAGGGAGGCAGTGCTGGTGTGCAACACCCGTGGGCAAACACACCTAGTTCCACTCCCTGGGGTTTGCTCAGCACAGTCTCACACCAGGCAATTGTCACTGGCCAATTTCTGAGCTAGTTTGGCATCTTCTTGAATTTGCTGGGTGCATGAGCCTTTACCGAGACAGCTTTATTCCCCTAGTTCTTGATCAGATCCAAGTCCTCTCCTGTATAAGCATCATCTGAGTTCACAGACTCCTGAGAATCACACTGTCCAAAAGGGTTTGTGGCATTGCTGTCATGGGAATATCAACCAAGGCAAAACATTGAAATATTTTTCCCAAGATTTGTAATGAAGTAAAATTATCTAAAGATTAGCTTTCATAATTCAAACACAGAAAGCAACATCAGGTGTGGAATAGGCTTATTTTGAAGTGTATGATTGCATTTTCAGGTACAAGACTAAACAAGATGAGGTCCTAATCCTATAACCATTTGATGATACGCATATTTCCCTCCATATTAAATTGCTTAAGAAGTAAAATGTTCCCCTTCTTTCCAAAAAAGTGTTTACTTTTCCATTTTAGAGTTCTAAACATATTAAATCATTTATGACTAAGTGTGTGCAACTGTTTGCTGATTAAACAGATTGGTTTTCACTCTAATACAGAAAATTACAATAATAAATGCTGTTTTGGCAGTGTCTTAAACCTTTTAGTAGTTCTGCTTAGCACCACTGCTAATTAATTGGATTTGAAATGTAGAGAATGACAACTTACATCAATGTTCACGTTGGACATTTTAAATGTTTTCCTTAGGCTGCTTATTGATACTCTCAGTCATGGAGTGTTAAAATGGGATAATTTAAATAATGCCATTTATGTTCTGTGGACTTATTGGAATTTTGGCAGTGGGAAAATACTATGTGATTTTTTTTTATTTTATTTTAATGAGGTACTATATATGCTTAATCATCAGGACTGTTTATTTCCAGTAATTTCTGAATGGTTCATTCCTAAACATCCTTTAGTCTCCTGACCAACATCTTAGAAAATGCTATTTTAGGTTTAATGTTATTAATAAGTGTTAATTTTCTTTCCTTCAAGACACTCTTTTTAATGGTCTTGGACTTGGTGCTGTCATTGGCCTGGGAGTGGCAGCCCTTTTGTTAATCCTGGTTGTGACTGATGTTAGCTGCTTCTTTGTACGACAATGTGGACTGCTCATGTGCATCACCAGGAGGATCTGTGGGAAAAAGAGTGGTTCAAGTGGAAAAAGTAAAGAACTGGAAGAAGGAAAAGCTGCTTACTTGTGAGTATTAATCACCTGTGTTGGAAACATCCTTAAAAGAAAAAGTTGGCTGTCCAACTTACATTAACTTTATGGCCATTTTGTGGTATCGCAAAGGGAATTAATAAAATGCTTCTACTACTTGGAAAAATGTTGCTCTGAAGTATGTGTAGGTTGTTTATTGCCTTTAAAAGAAAAGTTGAGACACAAGAAAGAAATGCACTGTAGCTCAGTTTAGGATGACCTCTTTGTCCAGCTTGACACAAAGGAAATCAATTGTAATTCAGTACTAGTTTACAGACATATATTTGGTTCATGAGAAACAGGTAACAGATCATTGTAAATCCATTTCTGCAAATCCATCTTTGAGCTGCTAACACCCAAAAACTCAGCCTATGGTTGTGACAGAACCAGTAAATCTAGGAGTGAAGGACATGGTATTATAGAAAATCCGTGAGAGAGTTTTTCTTCTTAGATATATCACTTGATGGAAAATCTTGATTCTTATCTGTAGACATTAGGAACGAAAGGTCTTGTTGATTTTTTTTTTTTTTAATAGGAGTGCTGAGTTGGACTGTGGGTGAAATGGTGGTGAGTGTGATTGTTCTTCATAGCAACAGTCAATGATTGCTAAACATGAGTGGGAAATAAACAATACTGATTCTTACAAGTATATTCTGTAGTGGCTACTCTATCAGACAAATGTGAATGAACTGATCATTAATGTGAAAATATGGTCTCTTAAATTATTAGAGTGGATAGTGAGATCTCTTGCGAAACAGTTCAAGTACTGATTACATAAAATAATCACACTTTAGAGACCTAACATTTACTGAGTTTTCAGTAGGTAAACTGGAGAGGAGATTACTTATGATCCTTCATTTTAAACAGTTCCATTTTTTTACTAGAAAAAAGGCATAATTTCCTCATCCTGTTCATCTCGTAGGCAACTTACCCATACATTGTAATATTTGAGAATGCTGTCTGTGTGAGGTTTAAATAACATTTACTGCCCCAATTCCTACAGTCAGGCCTTACAGTTCATTGTCCTGCAGCTTCCTACATCCCATCCATCTTTGGATGGTTGTAGAGCATTGTCGTGGTTTGACCCTACAAGCACACTAAATCTTGCAGCCCTCATTATTCACAGCTGAACAGGTGTCTCCATTGCCAGTAGTTGAGGTGTAAGAGTCTCTTTGGGGTTTAACTCTGGCTATTTTGTTTCAGGCTGTGTCTTTCTTAGGTAACTTGGCTACATGGCTCTGGTTGGGCTCTTCTAAAAGAGGTTCCCTTTCAGAAACAGCTCCACAGAGCAAAACCAGTTATGAGAAAACACAGAGTATTTATATCAAATAATGCTTGTAAATAGAAGTAATGTCATAAAATAGCTGTTTCCTAATCCCCCATACCTGACAGACAAATACTAGCAGTATTTTTTTCCATCATGTGAAGCCAGCCTGTCCAGATCAATAGAATCAAGATGTGAAGCTTCTGGCTCTGACTCAGCTGTCCTTTCCTATTGAGCACAGTACTTCAGTTTATGCATTGGTTTCCTATTCAAGGAATGGCCAACTGTAAATTGGTGTACAGACCCTCCTGAATGGGAAGACCTTAGGGAGATAAAGTTGCAAATGTCACTTGACAGCAGTTTATACCTTGTTATCAACATCTTATAACCAAATGCCATTCCATGCTGTCCCAAAAAAGCATCAAGCTGGTCTCTTGATATTAATTTTTCTATTGCACTTCTTTGCAAGAACAACTCTGTTATTTAATCATATTTCTTTCCTTGTCAGAGTGGTCTTCAGTCAGTCAGACATTAAAATATTTGGGACAGTTCTTATTTTAGCCTGTTCTCTGCATTAATAAACTGTCAGACTAAACTTCCAGGACAGACTTGAGGAGTCAACATTTAAATTTATATCATGTCAACCGATATTCCCTAAAATACACTGACATTTCCCTGCTTTAAATATCTCAGTTTGCATTCTGGATTTTTGGGTGGTTTATGATATGGTTCATGGTTACATTTTGATTGTAAGATATATATGTATATTGTAAATAATGATGTTCTATATGTAATGATGCTGATGAATGCATGTAACGTACACACACCCACGACAAATCACTTTCCCTTATTTAGAATTTGAAATTTTACACAGTTTTTACCTTATATGTGTAAATATACATGAATGCTGGTCACAAATAACATCTTTTTCAGGCTTTTTGTCATGCAATGCTGTTTGTAAGACTGTAGATATATCAATAAACAAAGCAGAACTTACCAAACCTTCCACCAGTCCAACTTAGATCCCTAATCTTTTCCCAGATATGAGGTAGCTATGAAAGTTAAGTGCATCATTTACCAAAATGAGCTTTGTATCCATTTGTGCACCTTAAATGTCACCTGCAGAGATAAATAAGCACATGCAGCTTGGTTTTTTTTAAAAGACAGGAGTCTTTTAGACTTCTACCCATTAATTCTCCTCCACACAATTTCTATGTGGGCTACATTCTTATTAACCTACGGAGATTTTCCTTAAGGATACCTATCAGAGGACAGTAGAGTTTTCCTGATACTTCTGTTGCAAAAGCCTGTTTTATCCATTATCTTGAAGAAACAATATGAAAATGTGAGATATGAATTAGAGAAGAATTTATCCAGGTCTTTGATGTTGCCCATAGCAGTCTGATGGCTTCCTACAACATCCCAGTTCAGAAAAAAATCTGTTAAATATAAAAGTGATTGTTCATCTGTAACTCAGATATCTTTGTTTGTAAGCTGCAGTTGATGCAGTTCCAGAATATAGGAACAAAATAGTTGTGTCAAAAGAGGTTTTCCTTATGGAAATACATACATACATTTTGAGTATCCTCTGATCTGCCTTTTGAGAGTAAAACTTTATGCAAGTTAATTAATACTTCTAGTAAGTATTGCTAATTAGTATGTATTGTTAATACTTCTGTATTATTTCCATATCATGTCCATATTCCTGAGAGCAGCCCTGCAGCCCCTGGTTCATGAAAAGCTGGACATGAACCAACAATGAGTGCTCATATCCCAGAAAGCCAAAGGTGTCCCAGGCTGCATCGAAAGCAGCATTACCAGAAGTTCAGGAGAGGAGATTCTGCCCCTCTACTCCTGTGAGACCTCACCTGGAGTGCTGCATCCAGCTCAGCAGTCCTTGGTAAAGACATAACTTGTTGGAGCGAGTCCACAGGAGGACACAAAGATGATCAGAGGGATGGAGCCCCTCTCTATGAGGTCAGGCTGAGATGATTTGGGCTGCTCAGCCTGGAGAAGCAAAGGCTCTAGGGAGGCTTTTATGCATCCCTTTGAAAGGGAGTTAATGAAAAAGTTAACAGAGACAAAGAGGTGGTGGTTTTGAACTGAAAGAGGGTAGATTTAGACTGGACATGAGTAAAATCTATTTTAGTGTGAATGGTGAAGCACTGGAACAGGTTGCCCAGAGGGGTAGTAGCCATCCCATTGCTGGGAATGCTCAAGGTCAGGTTGAATGAAGCTCTGAGAAACCTGATTTTGTTGATGATAACCCTGCTAATTGCAGGGGCATTGGACTACATGACCTATAAAGGTCCCTTCCAAGCAAAACTAGTCTATGATTCAGTGGTTACCAACAAAATCATAATGACAATACTCACTATATCACCCTTATAATTCATATAATTAGCACAATGTTTATTAATTTACTTACTTGTGAGAGACTAGCAGTTGCTCCTAAAATGGGGGAAATATGACGTAGAAACAGTTTTTTCTACCTGCAAAAGCAGAAGGTTTTCTCATTTTACCACACAAGGGCTTTTTGCATCAATGACAGCTGGGGTTGTCACAATCTCAGGAGATTAAAGCACACTTTTGTGGTGTATATATTCACATTATGGCTCTTTAATGCTGCCAGAAAACTTAAAGTATAACTAGGCATCAAGTCCTATTGTTATTATACTAGGTTAGGGAAGTTTACATCTATCCCCATGAAGAAGCTGTCGTCTTATTATAAGTCATAAACAAAATGCTCTTTTGAGATGCTAATTCATCATGTTTACAGAGTTAGGGAAGTAACCATGGATACAGGATGCTTTGAAGACTTCAAGGAATTGGGAACACACTGTTAAATGTGTCTTGGTGGTGTTAGTCACTGATAATTAGTTCTGCCTTTTCTTTGCCAACTTTTGAGAGAAGAGATCTTAGTAATTCGTTATGTGCAATGTATGTAGTTAATGTGATGATAAGAGACTAAAACTCTTTTAATAATTTTTAGGAAAGATGGATCAAAAGAGCCGATAGTGGAAATGAGAACAGAGGATGAAAGAATTACCAACCATGAAGATGGGAGTCCAGTAAATGAGCCAAATGAGACAACTCCCCTCACAGAACCTGAGTAAGTAGCCTGATATTCTCTGGCATTTCATACAAGCTGCTCTTGGCTGTGTGGACAGACTGGACTTCCCACACTCTTAGGGGAGATACACAGCATCACCAGAGTGGCCTGCTGTGGTAGTGCAGTGTGTGACTGCAGGGTTGGTTTGATAGGTTTGGTTTTTACAATAATCAGTCTAAATCGTGATATTTCACATACACTGGCTGAGTGCAGCAGTACAAAGATTTTTAAATTTGGTTGCCCCTGATCTTTACCACCTACCCAGCAATTATTAATTATTCTGTGGGGACGATCTCCTAACTCTCAAGAATGAGACTGAGTATCACCCACGTCCTCACACACATCCTGAACATGGGGCACAAGGATCCTGTGCTCCAGAAACCCAGCTCCTCACTGGAGCGGCCCCTTCCTGCTTTCATACATTTAACTGAGAGCAGAGCTAGGTATTAAGTCCACATAGTGTAATTGGATCAATTGTGCTGAAGGGCAGCCTCTGCTCCACTTCCTCATGCCCACTTCCTGTCCCTGCCACCTTCTCTCAGTACAGAAAGCACAGCAGTTCTCAGCTACGCTCACAGACTCTGGCTGTCTTCTGAATAATGGCACTAGCCTTGTCCCCAGGGATGAAATTACTAAAGAAACCTCTAAGTTTTCTTTGCTTTGAGCCCAGAACTTTCCATGTGCTGTTAAAATCTCCTGTGTCATGACATCTTCAAGCTGTCAAGTCTATGAAGACAATTATGTAGTAAATATAGAAATTCACCTGTTGATAATTTGATTAAATCATAGTTGTTCTTTAAAAGGAGAGGGTGTTCTTATGAAACAGTCTCTTTTCTGAAAATATGAAGAAATTTCCTTTTTTGCAATTATGTAAAACTGTAAAAGCCAGAACCTTTAAGTAAAAGAAAGATTTGCTCGTGGCCGCCATTGATATTTGTAGTAAATAGGGGGAGTGTTAAGTAGATGCACATAAAGTTGTATAGTTCTTTGAAGAAGCTGTGCACAAAGAATTTGAACTTGTGTTAATTAAATAATTATGGAATCTGTTGAGTGATTACTGATATGTTTGCTCTTCATGTTAGAATTTATAATCAGGGGCACAGTGCAGAGCCCACAGTTATCTAAAAAGTCAGGGGAATGTAGTTGTAAATATTGTACAAGTCCCACAAACTTTGGATATGTTAGTGAGCACATGAGACCAGGAAAGATCCAGTTCACTTCTTTCTGCTTGTCACAATCATTAGAACAGCTGACAGGAGTGAAATATG
This sequence comes from Lanius collurio, assembly GCA_020086605.1. Lineage (NCBI taxonomy): Eukaryota > Metazoa > Chordata > Aves > Passeriformes > Laniidae > Lanius > Lanius collurio. The sequence continues at coordinate 2,164,630 of JACBWW010000052.1, read as the reverse complement.
ACAAAGTTAAAATCAAAAATATTTTGTTATCTTAGGGGATGGGGAAAGAATCAGACCCCACTGACATGAGAGAAAAAAAGAAAACCACCAGCAAAAAAAAAAAGCTAAATCATAGAAACAACTGGTAAGGATTTGATGGGCATTATGTCCTTGGAAAAACAGGACTGCTAAGAGATATTAATAATGATGACAGTCTCTTTCTTAGTAATTTCTTCCCTCACAACTGCAAAAGGCAGCAGCAGTCCAAGGCACAGCTGCTTGAAGTCAGCTAAAGATTTGGGCCAGTGTCACTTGGGAAACTAAAGATGAAAAGCGTTGCTGCAATCAGGATACCTGAAGGGCCACTGGTACCAGGGGAATATGGAAAGACCTTCGACTCAGACACAGGTCATAGCCAAGGAAACAGAGAAGCAATATAAAGTGTGAGTGAGATGCACAAACGGAAGATGCAGTAGAGTAGAAGTCAGTCTCTCATTAGGAATAACACAAAAATATATTGTCAACAGCAGCCAGAGAGGCACATGCTGGGCAGGGTGAGGATGACCAGCAGGGATCTTAGAGCTTAGCTTGTAGGAAAGAAAAGTTTCAAGGACATTTCAGGAAGGCAGTGAAACAAGGTGGGATTCATTATGACTAATCCTGGCCATCTTAAAGGTATACAAGATAAGCCTTGAGGTTAAATTAGATGAAATATTTTTAATAATTAATTGAATTATTTTGAATAATAGCAAGTTACACTCAGAACTTCAAATGCAATTTAAGAAGTTGTGGGAACTAATTAGTGAAGAGATTACTTCCTCTAACAACAATATTCTTTATTATATTGTTCAGTGTATTATTTGGCAAACTATTTTTTGCCTTATCTCAGATGATCCTTGTCAAAGACATGTTTGGAATCCATGTGTGACAGATTAGCTCAAAGCACTTTTACCTGCAAGTCAACAAGTTTTAATCATGCTGGCAGGAAATCAATTAAAGCTGTGCATTTCATATCACACTTTTGTAATATGATTAAAATACCACATGCAATGTGGTACTGTAATTATGTTCCTAATCTGATATTAATGTGTTTTCTAGTATTGGTTAAGTTTTTCTTAGTATTAATGCAGTTGGGTGAATTCCAGTATCAAAATGTCTAGGAGTCATATTCATATAAATTATGAAAGTAAATATTTTAGTTAAAGCTTTGTATGGGTAACATCAGCAGACTGTTGATGTTAGGCTACAAGCTGTGCTAGAGGAAGTCAGTATTATTAGTGATTGATAGCAGCCAAAATTATTAATGATTGATAGCAGTCAATGTCTGATTAAAGTGAAAGAACTTTTTTGAGGGGCTTTGTTGGATTTTTTAAAAAACTTTTTGTTATAAAATGAATGAACTTTTGAAACTATTAGTCTACCCAAATAAAAAAGGTAAAATTGTTTCTAATAGATGCAGCTAAAGAAAAGTTTGGCATAGAAAAATTGGTATAATTAGAACACCTAAACTTGAATTAGTTAAATGAAAGAGGAAAATGATTGGATCTATTAATAGAGATTAAATATGTATTTAAAGCAAATGGAAACAAAAACTCCAAAATAACAAAAATATTGTCATAGTAAAAAAGAATAGTGTCGAGTGATAACTGTACTCATAATTCACACACTATTTTAAAAAAAAATAAACCCACAAGTTTCTAAATACAATAATGTTCAAGAACAGTGCATGGACTTTGTGATGAGGAAAGTTTTGATGAGTAAAACTTTTTACTTGCGTGTAGCTTTTGTTGAGTTGTTTCTCCTTGCTTGCATGCAAAGTAAGGCTAATTTTATCTCACTGTTTGCATGAACATGGATCTCAATGATGTCCAGTAGCCTTCGACAGGGTTCTAGCAAATATTCCTATTTCAAATATTTTGTAACGTGGTCTTAATCCATTTAAACCAATTTCTTTAAATTTCCACACGGTATATTCTGTCAATTCCCCAGTTTTGACTGTGACTAAATATTTACTTCTTTCCAGCACCATCTTTTGAGAAATTACTCTGCTTTTCTTAAAACTAGATTAAATTAGGTTTTTTGGGTTTTTTTTAGTATTTGTTTAAGTGCTTTGCCTAATCAGATCTTTGACACACATGCCTGCTTACCTAAAATGCATGTCAAGGGCTGCTCTTCCTCTGCCCCAGTGTTTTACCTTCTGTTAAAAACAGATTTGTGTTGATTCTGTCATTTCCATTCTTTCAGGCAACTTGCTGTGGGCTGAAATCTGTTTCCTTTGGATGTGCTATGAGAAACAGACAATTAGTAGAGACCTTCCTCTGTGCTCAGAGCCAGACATCTGATAATATATCCCATGTATTTTACTGTAGTAGAACAAGTTAGTCTTTGATATCTCTCAGATACAGGCTGTGCTTATTGTTTAATCACTGGATAAACAGCATCTTTCTTAGCTCATTTCAGACAAATTTAATAAGACTGGGAAATCAGGTATTGTTTTGTTTCATTTGCTGTTATTAAACACTGTCTTGTAATAAGACATTCCTAAGAAATTCCTCAGACAGGTTTTGAACACTGTATTGCACTTTGGGACATCAAAGCAATCAAAGCGGAAATTTACTGAAACATTTAACAGTTATTATGAATAAAAAAGACATATGCATACTATTCCCTAGTTAAAAATCAGAAAGCAAACCCAAACTGGAATCACAATTAAGAGCTATTATGCCCAGGAGACATTATTACAGGAAGATCTCAGTATACCATATATCTTTTTGACAGCTATATTTTTGGACAGCTAATTACTGGCAGTAGGAAATCAATGATTTTCAGGACCTTTTTCAATGAGATCACATTCAGGAGGGTGGGGACTCTTTTGCCAAATCTCTGGAGTTTTCACTAAGTCTTACAAGAGCTGTAAGTTATTAATGAAACTCCACTGTGTGATCCATGAAAACTAAATTGTAGAACTTTCTAAATAATAACTTCCATTACCTCCTTGCACTATAAGAAGTTCTTTACCTACATCTTGGCATAATCTCAAATAATAGCTGTGTTCTTTCGTATGCAAGTGAATTTACATTTAGAAAAGACATAAAAAAAGAGTTTAATAGAGATTTAGCAAAAAGCTTGACTATAAGAGTTTCACAATATCCTAGGGAACACATACATCTGTACCTCTCTTGGGTCAAGTAATTTGACATTTAATTTTTTATTTCGTCTAATTGAATAACTGCATTTCAGGCAGCACCAATGTTCTTATCATGTGATTTTTGTGGCCTTAGAGAAATGGAAAGACTTAATATCAATTGCTTTAAAAGTAAAAAACCTCAGTGCTCATAATAAAGTAATTATACATTATTTTCAAAAAATTATTGTTTTACACTGTAACCTGTATAAAATGTACATATGTTATAGACTGAAATTACAGATTGTTTGATTTCTGTATTACCATGATTCCTCTTTTTTCTGATAGGAAACTGCCACTAAAGGAGGAAAATGGCAAAGAAGCTTTAAATCCAGAAACCATAGAAATCAAAGTTGCTAATGACATCATCCAGTCAAAAGAAGATGATAGCAAAGCATAATAAGATAAACTACAGCTGTTGGGATATTGAATTTGGATTGAAGTAATCCCATGACCAAAACTTTACAGCTGACCTTAATTTCTTGGGAAACTTAAGCTTGGAATAGTTAGTACATGTGTACATATGATGAAACAGTTCCTGTCTACAGTTATTTTCTATATTTTTGTTGTTGTTAATGGCTTTAGTATGTAGTTTTGCTGACACCAAGTCCCATGGTATAAATTTGAAAAATCTGCAGAATAAGAACTGTAATTTATTATGTGACAAAATGTGTCTATTTGGAAGAAAAATTCTAAAGCACCCCTAACCACAAACAACACATCAGTCCTTTCCAGATCTTCAGTGCAATCTACATACATAAAGTGCCATTTGATAATGTATTTATTTCCAATTATTATAAAATTAAATTTTAGGTTGCTTTTTCAAAAAAAAAAGACAAAACAATTAAACCACTCTCAGTATAAAGTTTAAGACCTTAGTTCTGGCTGACACTCAATAGTCATTCCAGCTGTGATTATCACTTGAGGCAAACAAAAAAAAGAGACACTCATTAACACAGAGCCATGTCCCACTGCAGTTTCTCCTGGGTTCTTCAATAAAAAAAAAAAAGCTGGTAATGACAATATATAAACTCAAATGGAATTGGCTAAATATTTCACAACAGTCTACTGGCCTCATCCTAACCACGAGTGTGACTCTGAAAGGCTCCAGCATTTTCAGTGCTTCAGGTTTTCTGTGTGAAAGTTTTGGAGGTTATATGTGAACTAAAATGTAGTCGAGGTATAAAAAGAAAACTGTTTTTAAATCATAATCTTCATTTCAAATGAAAATTTGCAATATTTGTCCCAGCATATTTATACATAGAGGGTATTCATTTTCGTCTAAGTTCAAATGACTTAGCTAAGGGATAAAACTGTGGTTTAGTGAACTAAATACATTTTCTCCCCAAATCAGTACATAAAATATTAAAGTTGGCCTTTTTGAAGCAGGACCTTTTCCTTTGTGATTTTATACCTTTTGTCTTAACAAGTACAATGTAAGAACAGATGGAAAGGGAATTTTGTCTAAGCATTTAGGAACAATTTTAAATTATTAACTAATGCAACCTCATATTCAACCTTTTTTTTTTTTTTTTTTTATGTCAAGCTTTCTTTAAGCTATTCCTTTTTGCTATTCTGGTCAACATGCCCCACCAGGAAATATGACGGATTTATTTGATCCGAAATTCATTGATATGAATGAATAGTTGATTTAATGGTGCCACTAACTGGAGCAGTGTAGTTTGTTTCCATTCCAGCATAGTGTATCCACACCAATCAAACTCTTAAAAGCCTTGCTTTGAAAGAAGTAGATAAACCATATAGAAAACTTGACTGGAAAATTCTATTCGTTGGGGGTAAATGGTAGAGTAAGTTGTGAATTTTCCACATCTAAGTCATGCCTGAGGTTTAAATGTAGTTTTACTCAACAAATTGTGTTTTCTCCCTGCTATATCTGAATTTTGATAATATTTGAAGTCTTTATACTAGTTGACTTTTTTCAGTAGAACTAAAAGTGAAATGTTAGAGTCTCTTAAATTTGAGGAAAACGTCACAGTAACCGTCTCATTAACCCAAGTTTAAGTGCATTTGAAAGAGCTGAGCTTATTTTTCAAAGCCAAGTTATTTTATGAGTTTTTTACAGCTTTTTCTCAATTTGGGAAATACCTACAATGAACCAAGGAGTTGAGGACAGAGGCATACTGCTGGTGTGGCTAGGATAGGAGGCCAAGTTCTCACAAAACCTGTACCAAAATGAAAAGAATGGGTAAGAGGGGATAGTGATGTGGGATGAAAGGTCATGGGAAGATAATAATTGAAAATTGCTGGAAAGAAGTTTCTCTAAATGGTGAGGCACTAATTCTGGGTGAAGGGAAGATGAAGACATTCCTTTATGAGCTTTCAATGTTCCTCCCACATACTGAGCAGGCAGTGCTACCAAATAGCTGCTTGTCTATCAGATTTCTCTCCTGATTCTTTCTAAGTACACAGCAAGCAGGACTGCTCCTAACCTATAATTAGGAGAACAGTTGTCTCATTTATATATATGGATATATATTCTTTCTACAAAGTATGTATTTGCAGCTGGACTTATTCTTCTATCAAAATGCAAAGAAGGGACATGGACAACTCCAGCAGCTGAGAAAAATGTGATTGGTATGGCTTGAACATCCTCTCACACAATATTTTTACCGTGATGAAGATGAAGGTGGTAGACATCGTTTCCTCTTCTACCTGCAATCACAAATTTGGGTGGTGCCATGCATATTCAATCTTCCCTAGGCAAATGGTGTTTTTTCTGAAGCCAGCCTGATCATTTCCACAAGAAGCTGCCTATACAGTGTTGCAGAACTAACAGTGTCTAGGCTTAACTGCAGATGCATTTCAAATTTTACTACTTCTTAGTTGGACTTACACAAAAAAAAAAAAAAAAAATATCATGGCCTAACAGCTCTATATTGGTGGGATTCTTTTCTTTTTTTTTTTTTTTTCCTGATATGGCCTCTAATTACAGTTTGAAGGGATTAGAAAATTTAAGAGGTCTTGTCAGCACATTTATTACTAATACACCTGTGCTACTCTTTTACAAGCAAAATATATTGCTATATTATTTCAATATTGGATACAAAAGCATTTCCCACTCTACTGGATTACAAATCTAAAGCTGTTTCCAGGAGTATTTAATTTCTTCTTACTGTAATGTCTCTTGGCAGTTGAGCTGTGTGAGGGCTGAGAATAAAACAGCTCTAAATTTCTGATGGACTGTACAAGCACACCTTTTTGGTCTGTGGATTAACAGGTTGTCTCTTGTGCTTTGACTCTGTGCTGTACAGGAGAAAACCAAACTCTCACTAAAAAAGAATGCTGAAAAACAGTGATATTTCAAAATAGTTCAAAATATTTCCAAATGAAGGACAGCGCATAGTAATTTGTAAGATATATGTAGAACTGGAATAACAACATTAGTTTATTTTCTTTTCCTATTCTAGATTAAAAAAAAAAAAAAAAAAAAAAAAAGCAAAACAGAAACAGATATCTGTATAAATGTCACTTTTACTGTCTAAAAGTAATTTTAAGTGTTAGTATGAAATGTCAGAAGAGTTGACAAAATATAACTATTTGTAAAAGTAATCTGAATTGTTATGCTAACATACTCCAGGGACCAAGGTGGGAGGGAGCCATTGAAATTAGTACTGATACAAAATGTGGCAGTGACAATCTCTTTTCAAGAACAACAACAAAAAAGGAGTACAATTAAGTAAAATTACTTAAAGCTCCTTGGTTTTTTTTTTCAGTAGACCTGAGTTCTGATTTACCACAATAATAACAAAGTTTTAATTAATATTTTTCAATTTAGTAATCAGATGTACCCTGGAGAAGTTTTTCCTGGTTTTGTTTGTTTATTTGCCTTTTTTGACTTATAAGATTTTTTTGTGGTTGCAGAAATATTTACTATTCTGGTGATGCTAATGCCTAATGTGACAAAGATTAATTTATTCAGGCCTCAGTCTTGCAAGAAATTTTGTGTGGTTGAACTCACCCCTTATATGGCACCACACTGAAATTAGTGGGGTGGATATGAGCGGGAAGATGGATGTACTTTCATAACAGAACTTGCAGGATTGGGCCTCCTTTCTATCTCTTCATAGATATATACAATGTAGTTACACCGTGGCCATCATCTAAAAAGGCTGTTTGACATCAGTCCCTGGTGTAGTAAATTCCAGCTGCTGTCTTCAGCCTCTGCATCAATGTTCATCCAAAAAAAAAGTGGCTTTCTTTTTATGATGGTAATTAGTTTGATTATTTATTTAAGTGCCAATCATCAAACTGTAGTATAATCATCATGCCATTTTTTCTGTTTCCTAGACCAGATAATGGAAATGTATTTGTGCCTTTTGATAGCATGCCACTCTGCTTTATTAAAGAAAAATCTTCAATAATTTGTCTACAAAGCCTGTTTAAAATAATTGAAAGCTTTACTGTCACATACTTTTCTGCTCAAACATTCTCAAATACTCATCTAAATTAAACTGAAGATACTATTTTCAAGTCACATAAATATTTGAAACAAAAAAATTGCAAAAATCTATTGAGATCACAATTACAATGAGGGTCATGGTGGGTGTATTACTGCTGAAAAGTTTCAAATAGATGGAGCATGTGGTGGATATGTAGGGGTGTTTTGACCAATTTCTCAAGTTGACGAGTCAGATAGAAAGTCTCCTTAGTTCTGTTTAAGTGCTTAGACCTAAACTATTAAAATCTTCCCTCAAATCTGAAAGATGATGTGGAGCATCTTCCCACCATTTTACCTCTGGAGTAAAACTGGAGTGAATGTTCGTTTCGCAGTCATTTGCAGGCTCACCATCATTGTAGAATAGTTGTGTCTGTTGGATGATATTCACTCCTGATTAAAGGACCTCCAAAAAGACTCTTTACTGAGAAAGCTCAAGATGTCTTACAAATTGATCTCCGGAGGGAGGCTGAGAGTGCTGCACAAAGAGTCACAGTGGGATACAGGCCTCACCGGGCTTTAAGACACAAACTGACCCCACCAGGACCTGGATTTCATTCATCCATCTCAGCGAGGCTCTGCATGTCCTCAGCTGATCGAGTTGCTTGTGTGAATCAGATTTCCAGGTGTAAGTGGAACTTAAATGTCTTGCCAGGGTCCTGCTGACATTTTGCACAGAGGAGGTTTTTTTTTTTCTATCAGGAGTTTTCCCTGATGAGGAAATGGGGATAGAATATCTGATGACAGTCTTATACATTACTGTATGTCCAGAAATAAAACATCTCTTTAAGTAAGTCATTGTGATTGCGATACCTCTTTAGGTGAAGATGAAAACATTCTAAGTAAATAATGCCCCTTCTTAAATCTCTTTGTTTTGCTTCAGATAATCCTTCCAAATAGGTGAAAAGCTACCATGATTAAACAAATATTTTAAAAAACTTTTCACCCCTTTTTCAGATTTTTTTGTATGAGTTCCTGAAGTACCCTGTCCACTTGACAGCAGTTCTGTAAGTTTTAAGTGATCTTCAGTATTTCCACTGCGCATATAAATGTGTTCTTATATCAATTTACTTGGACTTGAGACAAAATAAGCCTTAAAAATTTGGCTTTGGATCAGGTTCTGAGAATTCTCAGTTTACCAGTCTATCTTTTCTCTTAAGAGGCGTTGAAAGCCTCATAATGTTTGACTTTCAAACTTGAATATTGGCCATTTTTAGCCCAGAGAAATGAAATAAATATTTATTGCCAAATTTGTATTGGCAGCTTTTAAGTCACAGGTGAGATTGGGAGCGGGCGAGGTGGCCAGATGTAGTGCCAACAGAGCTCAGGAAAGCAACTGCCAGAGAGAACAGGTGCCAAAGAGTGAGCCAGGAGAGGGCTGGGAGCATCTCTCCTTAGCACTGACAAGGGAAATGGGCAGCTACTGAAGCCAGAGGGGCTGCTGAAGGGCACTGCCAAAAAGCAGTGTAATGAGAGCTCTGAAAACCAGAGGAGAGGGGATATTAACCCTGCCACATCCTTTAACTCTCCCATGGAATCAGGCTACGGTTTTTCAGATGTACAATGTAGGGCTGGAGAAAGGCAAGACAATCCCTCAGAGTCTCTACAGATCAGTGACAAATACATAAAGGAGTCAGATTGCCCCAGAAGATAATTTTATTGGTCGTGGTGTAGAGTTGCCACTAAGAATTTCAAACTACTTAGACAAGATTTTAAAAGGATGGAAAAAAACCCTTTCCTGCTACAATGAGCACTCGGTACCTATTTGTATGCTGTGTACAGTATGAGCTAAAGCATACCATATATTGTTTTTGTTATTCCACACGTTGTCAACAGCCCACTTGCGATATCTGCCACCTGAATTATATATTGATAAGTTAGCTACCACTGGAGCTAGTTTGTTTATTGTTTCAGAATCTTATGTCCCTATGAAATGCTGTGTATATATATATATCTCTATACTGTAAAAAGAAGTAATATCGCAGATGCTGGTTTTGTATTTATGAAAGACATTGAAAGTATGGCTTAAAGTATATCAATTATTTGTCACTCTTCACCATTTGTATATTAATAGTAAAGATACTTTTACTTTAATGAAGTGTTGTAGTTACATTTATTTTTGCTAAGTGTCTTTCTGCCAAGACATCTGATTCATTAGGAGTCTCATTCTGAAAAGAAACATACCCCTTATTTTACCCCCATTATAGAAGTACTCAATAACGCTCACACAGACCTGCAATTTATTATTCTCTTTTCTATCAAAATGCATCTATTGTTAGCATCCTGAGTCTCCAGCTGAGCTTGAGGCCCGTTATGATCATCTCCAGTAGATAATGTGCTGATAGATAATATTTTTTCCAAAAAATGCAAGTGTGACATTTTAGAAGTATTTAGTTTATGCAAGAGAAAAAGATATTATTGACAGAAGCCACCTTATTTTGCCAAACCTAGAACCTTCCAGAAGTCTTGTCACTGTGTTAGCACCACCCAGAGCTGGTGAAAACAGGTTGGACATAGCCTGCAATGAAATGGACTTTTATTGCAGTGCTGGTTTTTATTCCACTAAGATGGAAGATGGGCAAAGCACAGCCCAGAGAATATAGCTCAGCCACTTCCCTGTGATGCCTTTTCCTGGTGTTAAAATCAAGAGTCAAACATGGTTAGAAAGGGAAAAAGGGATTTTACCTCTGTATTTATTTTAAGGTCCTTAAAATGTCCAGGTTGAAAGCACTGAAATACACCCTGCAAAATGCACACCCCCAAAAGATCTGGTACAACATTATAGGTCTTACTAATTAGCATATCTATCAAAGATTCCCCAGTGAAAGTCTGAGTCAGCCCCCTCCCAAAGAACCTTCCCCTGGATGGTTCTTAGTTTACAGAATGCATTCTAGAGAGGACCTTGGGGTCTGGGGCACGTTGACCTCTACCTACAAAGCTCCTAAAATATTTAGTCTTCCAGTTTGACAAGCAAGGTCAAGAGTGTTGGCAAAAGCACCAGGAACAGAAGCTGCAAAAAGGCATGAAAGGGGTATAAAAGAAAAGACAAAAAATCTTCATGGCATCACCTGAAATGGCAGAGGAATGTCTGTGGCATGCATTTTACCACCAATAAAATGAAGTAACACAAGAGAAACTTGCTAGATTTTGTGTTCATGCCTAAGAATCAGTTTTATGAGTGCAACCTAAGCTCTAAAAAGCCACAATGGCCTAAGAATGGAGGGGCAGTATATAGGAGAAATGTATTTTTTCACCCAACAAAGTCTTCTCAGCTGCATCTTCTTCCTTCAACAGATCCTTAAGCTCTGCCACTGCAGATGTGTTAGGCATGTGCTTCCCAAAGTGTCTGTGGAATCATTAATAATTAGCAAAAATGTTTCTTTCTATTGAACAAACTGAGCATAAGTGAACTGTTTCAGTGTCCTGTTAACATCAGCTTGTCTCTGAAAGTTTTTCGTATAATCATGTTTCTTGGTCATTGAAAACCCCAGATGTCCTCAAATGATGCACAAATTTAGTTCAGATCCCTTGAGAGCCAGTTGGTTCAGTGTGCTGGCCACAAGAGAGGTTGCCCCTTTAATTTACAGGTGAGTATGAGTACTTTCGTAAGGACAATTTGTTTATCCGTGTCATTCCTAAATTAGACACAGATAGTACTGCACCAAAAAACCCCAAATAAAATGAAAAAAAGTGTCACACTTTGATTGTTGGCAAAAGAGGACTAAACTTCTCATTTGAGCCCTAGCAGATTCTGAAAAACAAGCAGTAAACTTGCTTATTTTTGGGATATGGTTAAAATTTCTTCATTGATTTATTAAATACTTTCTAGAAAAACCCAAACCTTTAAACTGAGCTTAGTATCAGACTTTAATTTCTGTAAAAATCCTTTATGTTTCAAGAAGATAAAACTATCTTTGGTTAAACAATGCAATGAAACCCATCCACAGTCAGTGATAGTATAAAGCAATGTCAGTGGTGCTGCTGAGGAAGCAGAATGAATCACATCAGGCAGGAGAGTGAGCAGGTCAGGCACAAATTTGTAGAATTCTGTCAGGCAATCTGATGATAAGGAGAACAAAATGTTTTGAATTAAAAAGAAAAGCTTTTTCTAAGCAAATGCTGTCTTTTAGGACTAAACTATGGAGTGAGAAATGTTATCTTATTATTTTAAAATTTAAAAAGGAGTTTCATTGTCATAGACATGATGAATACATGTCACAACATGATGAATAAATTTTACTTTGACACTTATTTTTGTCATAGATCAGGGAAATAAAACTTCATCCTTAACTTGTATTTAAAGGCCTAAATAATCTCTAATCACAAGAAATAGAAGTTACCATGTCCTGCTATACATTTTCTAAAACCTTCAGAAATAAACACTAGGATTTTTTTAAGAATTGTTTTTGAATTGACAGATATCTTTAAGAAAAAAAGAATTTGGAGAAAGTAATGGCACTTGTGCATCGTGTACTGCAAGTTTAATTGACAAGGCACTCACACTGAAATTCAAACTACTGTGTGATAAGTAGCACTGAATAAAAGTGGTGAAGTATTTCAGAGGTTTCCCATGCAAAGCTTTTAATCATAGATAAGTTTTGTTATGAGGCCATTCCATAATGGGATGTAAGTGTCAATTGTTGCAATGAAGTAGTGGTTCTGCCCTTCTTGGAATTCATGCCATGCCCATCTGCAGCATTTTTTTCTATCCTTCTTTCTGTAAAGTATATACTCAGTAGAAAGTAGAATATTTTGAAAAATTATAGGTGTTTTACTCTGCAAAATATGATTTTTGTTTCAAATCAAAATATGATTTTGCATAAAGGAAAACAGACAAAACCACTTGTTTTTTGTGATATAATCTGGTGATATAATACTCAGATATTATAATCACTGCTATGCACATGGTCACTTGTGTTCTTCGGATCAACATAAACTCCCAAAGCTGAAACATCCTACTGCTAGCTGAAGGATCCATGGTCTTGTATTACGCTGCAGGATCCATATTTTTTTGATGGGGACCTAAACATGAGGCATATTTGACCAAAGAAAGTGTTTGATTGATTTTTGAGAATTTGAAGAGTTTCCAGCATCAATCTAGGACTTCTGAAGATACGACTCTGCTGGATATGGGCATAAGAAGGAAGCAGTAAGGTAGAGGCATAAAAGCCACTCCATCTATTACTGATGAATTTGCTCTTAACTCCATCAACTAAAAAAAAAAAAAAAAACATAAAACCCATGAAGCAACTAGATTCTAGCATTAGATTGCTCTGATGTTGTTGGTATATAACCAGTGTCAGCGTGCTGTGATGTCTGGCAACTCCCTGCCACTACAGCGTTGGGGGACCCCTGTGGGGTCTGGGAGGCTTTGGCAGGCAAGGTCTCTCCCACCCTCCTTATCCCAGGAATAAGACAGCCAGGACAAGGGGGAGGAGTAGGTGAGGCAGCCTCAGTCCAGTAATCCTATAGAGGTGAAAATCAAGCCAGGATCCACCTGGTGTGTGAGTGCAGCTGTGGTGGGAACACGCGTTGATGGCCCTGGGAGGTTGATATGAGTTTTGGGTTGTAGATATGGTGGGGGGAGTTTTAAAGCCAGTCAGAGGTCCCAGAGCCTGGAGAGTTAGAGAAAAATTTCACAAATAATGTAAATTTATTCTCAGATCAAGTAAAGGTTTAGCAGAAAACAACAAAAAAAAGGGTTTTGGAGGTCGGAACTGGGTAAGTGTTCATTGCCAACATGTTAAAGCAATACGATATTGATTATTCTGGTGTTTTAGGTTAAGCATGATTCTCAGCTGAGAAAAATACAGTGCTACAAGTAGACTGATCATACTTTTTGGAGATCAGTTTTATTTTATATGAGATTCTTGGGAGATAAAGTCCTTGCTTGTAGTTTGTAATTTGTTTTAGGTGAGAAAGCGATGAGAAAGGCTGTAGCACTGGATTAGGGGTCAGAGGGTCTGATTCACATTTTGGGTGAAAGTTGCTTGGATTGAGCAAATCAATTGACAGGAAAGTGTAATGTTTCTTTTCCTCTCCTTGGCTATTTTGTGCTAAAGATTTATGGACCCATTTATCTTACTGATTTCAGCGAGACCACTTTCAATAAATACAAGAACAAGCATAAATTGTTTGTCAGATTTACACCTTAGATTAAAAGTGGGTTTTGCTGTGTTTTGTGAGAAATTCTTCTCTTGCTGATTCATGGAGTGTGAGTGCATTTGTGTTTGAACATATTGGAGCATTCAGCTCCTGCAATACACGTGTTACTGAGCACACATTTAACACCTGAGTCGGTGCCACCATCTGAGCATGAGAGAAATAGCCAAATCCTGAGAAGAGCATATGTCCTGTGTAAGATATTTAACTGGCAAGCTAGACAAATAAGAACTATTGTCAATAATTGTGATGTTGTTCACGTCACCCCAAAGAATTATGAATTCTTTATCAAATTATGAGAAACTGAATGACTGTGCTTATCTTCCCAAACCTCTGCTGTATAAACACATTATGCTGACTGTTGAGACATCTTCCTCTGAAGAGCTGGCAGTAACTTCAATGTAAAAGGGAAGCCATGAATTAATTTATTGTTCAGAGAATAGAAACAATATATTCATATACCACATCAACCAAATTTCCCTGAAGTGCTTGAGTAGCTTAACAGACAACAAAAGAAACATTAACTTATCCTAACTAACCTATCTTAAAATTGTTTGCCATATGAAACAGCAGAACCAGCTTCTTCTAGGATTTTATTTTTTTCCTTACTAGGCCTTTTGAGGGCAGCACTACAACTCTCAAGGGGTTAAACAATTGCAGGTGTGAGGTGACTATTTTGCAGCTGGCTGGTGCCTGCAGCTTCATGCTTTCCCACAGGTAAGGAAGTACGTTCAGGTGTTGTTACACCTTCAGCATTCTGGCCTGCATAACATGCACCTATTCCTATAATGCTGAGCACGAAACCCAAACTTTTTTTTCTGCAAACAATTCATTGCTTTCCTCTCAGGCTCTATTTCACTAATTTTTCTGATAACTGCATAGTACCTTTACAGAGCTGCAAAGCTCTGCTGAGGTGGATTTTTTGCATGGTCCAAACAAATTATATTCCCTGCATATTTTCCCTTGATGGATTTTTTTAGAGTAGCCTTAAGGATGGATTAAGCTCAATTTACGTAATTGAACATTTATTCCCCTATGCATATTTTATTCTGTCAAGCTTGAATCATAAAAAAGGACAAACATGAGAAGCATACTATGTTTTCCTTGGTTCCCTTCTCTGTGAACAGACCTTTTCTTTGGACCACCTATGGATCTATTGACTGAGGAGCCCATGGCATGAACTCCTGTTCTTCCTGTACTTGTGGTCATGAGTTCCATTGCTTCAACTTCAAAAATGTGTCAGGCAGACAGGTTGTGTTAGAATTTTTGTGTTTTACTTCCCTCATTTAGCTGAGCAAGCAGGCAGATGATAACAACAAATTGGACAATCAAGCATATCCATCTTTAGAAGATTTTGGCATTTTCTTAGCAATTATTCCTTGAGCCAGAAGTGCCCTCTTGAGCAGATCGACTGGGAATGGACTGGGTGGACTGGCAGGCTTTGTAGAGTTTTACTTCATTTGAATGTTTGAACAAACTTATCTGTTGGAATAGGGTTGATTTCTTTTTAAATTGATTTCCATTTATTTGGCTCTTACTAAATGTGTTTGCAGAATGACCCTATAATGCATGCGTCTCAAAAAACTTTACTACAATAAAAAAAAAGACTCTGAGTGGCTGATTTGGGGACCTTTAAATACTTCCTTTTGTTAAGTCTCACTCACATCACTTCAAATTAGTTGAGACCAGGCTGGGATATTCTAGAAGCAAAATAAACTGCCTTCCTGCAGCAAAAAAAAATCCATTGTATTTTGTAATATAAGATACTCTAAAAATTGGTTCCAACTCACGTTAAAGTTGATTTCTGTCCTGTGTTTTCCTTATAGCCAAATTTGGCACTGTTTATTTGCCTCTTACAAGGAATCTGTTAACATGAGGCTGTCAGTCTCCTGTCTGGGTGCTAGGATGTGTAACCACAAATATGTCCAAATCTAGAAATTTTCCATGACAGCCTCAGTCTCTTTTCCTTACTCCCTTTGAGCCACTGTACACAAAATGCCATCACATGGTGCTGCATTTAGAACTGCAAGGAATAATACTTGAGTTTAAAAGAAATTTCATCTTGTAAACATATACCATATCTCTTGATTTCATCAGTTATTTTTATTAGGCTCAAAACGTAATAGCAGTATAATTTAAGGTTTTATTAGAGCCGAGTTGGGATGGATGCAGATGACTTACACACAGCCTGTACACACAGCTTCTCTTCCTGATTTTTATGCTCCACTACGTGTTACTCTGCCATAGTATAAAGAGGTAGCATTTTCTCAAAGCAAAGGTTTACAGTTTGTTAGATACAGGCAAATAGATATGGATTGTTTGCTTTGCTTTTTTTTCTTAGCAGTTTAATTTTCTCAGTGAGATAAATATATACCTGCACATGAATAAAGATTGATTCATCACTTGCTACAAAATATATCAGAAATAAACATCATATTTGCTTCCTTTTCATCACAATATTGTACCAGCTTGACTTCTTTTGCCAGAAAACCTCCTCAGACCATCCAGAACTGCCAAAACATCTGAGATAATACACATTAAATTACAGTATTATAAAGATGAACCATCTGTGCTAAGGTTTTCAGTGTTGCATGGGAATGAAAATAGGAATATGACAAATCCCAGATAGGTTGTTAAAAGACCTAATGTGATATAAGTAAATTAAGTCAGTCCCTGGTATGGTTAAATAGCCATCACAGATTTTACCACATACAGTTAAACCCAAAAGTAGAAATACCATGTCAGATATGTTGTGGAATCCACAGAGAGCAAAGGGAAGTAAATTAATTCCACTGGTAATTTTACCAAAGCTTTACTTTTGTGATGGAACCCACATCAGTCCCCATTTAAGGTGTCTAGAAGTAGGCTTTCTGTTGTGCTTTAGTCCACAGTAATAGAAAGGATGATGGACAATCTTCACTGTTAATACTGATTCACTGTGCGAGTTTTCTCTTACATCTTCCTCTTAACTTCAGTAGACCTTTATTGTAGAGGTATAACCCATTCCCAAATACTGCAGTCTATCTGAGCTTCCTCCCGTGCTTGGAGCAGCAAAGCTGGTGCAGAAAATGAAGAGCACCCACAGCTGGTGCTTTATATTCATTGATGGCTTATAAATAGATGTGTCTCTCAGTGCAGGTTTTGCCTAAGACTTCTATGTACACATATTTTTGGCTAGGTCTGCTATGTTTGCTAATCTAACATTTATTTACTAGTATGCAAGAGTTAACATAGCATGCTGATTTAAAGGCATGTAAGTCTTTTTATTATTCACTCAAAGGATTTTTACCTTTTGTTAAAGATAATTAACATCCTCCACTCGTGCAGCAGCATGGGGTGGGGGGAGGGAGGGGAGGCTGAATAGAGGGAGAAGAAAAGTTTTTACTGCCTGGTTAGGTATTATCCTACTGACATTCCTGATGGCTTAAATAGAAATTCATTGTATACAAAATGTTAGCCCGAGATACAATTTCTTTTCCATGCATACTGTGTTTATGTAAGAAAATGAAGCAGGAAAAAAAGGGAGCAGGAAGGGAGAAGGAAAAGTTGGATAGAAAGCATCTGGAAAGAGAATGTCCCTTAAGAAGGAAGTTGTGGGTTAATTTTTCTTCTCTCTTCTTCCAGTTAGAAAATAACCTCTTCTTCTGTGATCCAAATTAGTGTTTGTCCACTTGGTGTGTGATTCCATCTGTTAACAAAGACAAGATGATGAAACACCACAGCCATCAGATTGATCTTTTTTGTATAGATAAGAGGACTCCAGATTTAGTTGGGAGCAGGACTGTCCACCTCCAGCTCTCTCTGAACTACAGCTTAATCAATAGAAATTCCTTCTCTTTTCACCCACTTCTTCAGCACAGCTGCAGCAGGAGCTCTAGAGAATACCAGGGTAAGTTCTTTGCTTTTGTTCACATTGCAGGGAAGGTGGTTGTTAATGGCTCCACATATCCTGTAAGCAGGAAAGATCTCTCTGAAATGACTGCTCTGTACAGCACATGCTGAAACTGAAACAGTTGTTTCCCACTGTGTTGGGCATTTTGGATGATTGTTCCTCTTCACACTGGGTACATTTAAAGCTGGAGCCCTGCAAACCCAGTCTTCCAGGTGCTTGTTCTCAGCCTGTCTGAAGGCAAGGCTTTCCTCCATCCTGATTTTTGATGTCAGCCCTTGAAAAGACACATAAATATGCAGGGTAAAAAGGTCTGGTTATGACCTAAGCAGATGATCAAGCTTCTGGTGTGTGCTGACACAGTCCTACCAAAGCCAAACTAGAACCAGCTGACTGCCTCAAAAGGGTCACACTTTTGCAAGTCTTAATAAAGGCCTTCTGCTACTTGGACGCCAAACTTCATACTTAACTTAGTCCTTCTTGTTTTTAATTGTGCAAAACATAATTGGGGTCTTTCATAGGTATAATGGTAATGAAGTAAAAAGGACAATTAATAATACATTTAATAAGGAATAAAAGACAAAAGATACAGGTGACAACCAAGTCATATTTTGAATCTGTCATCTTAAAGTATTAGGAGGCAACAATACAGCTCTGGATAAGGACTAGGAACTTATGGTTGTATTTTATTAGATGTTTTCAAGGCAGATAATTTAATCTCTTCTTTTTATTTTTTTTTCCTCACTTCACTAGATATGACACAGTTTGTTAATGTTTTTGCCTATCCTGTCGTATCATATCTAACAGGACTGCAACTTTGGTCTGCCAGCTTTTCTGATGTTTATGCACAGAACTTAAAACAATTGCACATGCAGTTTATTTGATCTTTTGGACTACAGTTCAATAAAATAAACGGAAATGTACAAAGTTACAAGTTGTTTTTACAGAGAAGAAAGACTACACCATACGCAGGAGAGGGAATACCAAGACTTTATTGTTAACCTAACAAAAAATGGTAAGACCTAATCACAATATGGAAATAGTTACTAGGCCAGCTATATGAACACAGTCTAAATTAGTACAGAAATTCTTCATTAATAATAATGCCATTAAAACTGGTAAATAAGCTAACTAATTTTTGTGTTATGCTTGCTCCTCCACAACCTCTTTGGATCTGATAGTCAAGTGCTTGAGCCGAAGAATGCTCCAGCTGCTTTTATGAGGAGCTGTTTATTCCTGCTGTTCTTAAATTTAATTGACTGACCCTTGGCTCCTGTTTACTAAAATATTTTTGTAACAGGCACACCCACAGGCTGCTTCTGACTCAGGGAGCTTTCAGAACAAAATAATGAACTGAAATATAAAGAAATTTTGAAAGGTGATTGAATCAGCAGTGCAACCCTGAGATTTTCAGAGGAATTTTCAAGATGTGATGGTTAATATTAATCTCTGAAGCTGCATGCAAATCAAACACTACTTGATAATTCAGAATAGTCAACTACATTTATTACATCTAGATGTGTATTCTCTGCTGAAACAAGGTTGATAGCTGAACCAAAGCTTCAGTGTTGTAAAACTCCCACATATTATGGTGTGTTAGTAAGTGCTGAGCTGAGCTGGTTACTAAGTTATTGTTTATTTAATGGAGAGTTTAGGGAGATAGAAGCTGCATATAATCACAGTAGCTCTTTTTAGCACTAATTTAGTAGTGCTAAAATAATGAGTGATTACTCTTAGAATTATAATTAGTCCTTTTTTTTTTAATCAAGAACTGTTTTGTTTTGCTTGTGTGCTCTTATTTAAGATTGATTATTTTTGTGTGTGTCTGTTAATGTATAAAAATTAAACACTTTTTATTATTATGCTGTTCCATTATCAATGATCTTGCTAAGATAGCAGGGCTTTATTGTCGTCTGCATAGGAAATACAGGATATCTTACTAATATCTTCTGAGGTCTTATACATGCAATTTTTAAAAGATTTTGAATTGGACCCTCTTGAGTTAATTTGGGCTGAGATACAGTTAATTTTCTTGAATACAACTTGAATTCTGAAATATCAAACTATTTTCTCTTTAGGTAGAGAGATCTATAAAGAGAAAACAGTGTCTTAACACATATGGAGAAGGATGGGGTTTTTTAACAAAAAAAATCTAGATTTAAAAAGAAAATTAGATCTAGTTGACTGAAAAGAATCCTCCAAGAATACATGAAGAGAAAACGTGTACTGATATTCATTCATAATGCATGTTGACAGGATTGTATTCTCAATTAGATTTCTAGGTTTCATAATTGTGGATTCTTTAAAAAAATAATTTTGCAGTTGTCTTATGTTTAAGTTTTACTCATGTAACTCAGTATCTTCCTTTCTTTGGTTTGAAACTTTTTGTGGATTTCTGTCTTACCTAGTATTATTTGGCCCCACTGTGTACTTGCTCCAGCAAGAAATCTGTGCTGTCTATTTAACCTGCTTTTGGATCTACTTTTTTTTTTTTTCCCCTCAGCTGAGTAGCAGTTCATCAGGAAGACAGACTTGAGAAACTGATTGCATACATATACACAAGCATGTCCTCTCTATATACAATTATATGCTTCTTCTGTTTGTTCACATTTAAAACTCCTGATCAGTAGTCACATCACAGAGGTCACAGAGCAACATTTTGGCACAGTCTAAGTGTTTACAAGCTATTAATGAACTTCTATAAATTTTAATCCACCGTATGAAGAAGATTTAATGAAAATGTATGTTTATACAGCAGTTTAATGGCAAAGTTTTCCTCTCTGGGTTTGGTTTAAGATCATTCTAGGTATTTAATGTACAGTCTGAAATTCAGTGCAAATGCTGTCTGAAGTCTAGATTTTCTATTCCATTTTACTAATGGTATATTCAAATGTCATTGAAATAAAATAATGCAGAAAGGAGCTTTTGCATTACTTGCTTTACACTTTTTTTTTTACAGGCTAGTTAAGTCTTCCAGAAAGAAAAATACTAGAATGAAAAGTATGTTATAGGGAAAATACACACATATGTAAGTAACTCTAAGCCAAGTGTCTCCAGCTATGTATCTTAAAGCTCTCCATCACTTTGTTAAATACATAAACTCATACTTTAAATTCAAGAGATTCCAGAGATGCTTGCAGTTTCAATGCACTTATAAAGTCATCATAAATATACATGTCAGCCCTCTCCTCTTAGAAGTTGGTGGCTAATTTCTAAGAAATTATTTATTTGATGAGTGTTTTACCTTTATTCTTTTGACTTTATCAAGGGTACAATATAAAAGAATATCTATTCATTGTTCAAAAATATTACGTTAATGGGTTTTGCTAATATACCTTGCTCTGTAATAAAGTGTGTTCCAACAATTACATGTATTATATGATCTGGGCTGGATAGTACAAACAGAGTATAAGATTAAAGATGGCTTAGAATATAAAAAATGTTTTCTTTTTTAACCACTAGAAATTTTGGAAAACATAAAAAAAATTATCTATAAAATAATAAGCAGAAAAAAATACTTTGAATGGCCTTTTTTAGCTGTGGGTTTTGTTTGGTTTGATTTCTTTTTCCAAAATGAGAGCAGATTGGTTTTGTTGGGGTTTTTTCTTTCTGTAATTAGAAAGGTTTTCAGAAATAAAAATAACACAGTTTATTTAAAATGTCTCTTTACAAATGATTTTTGTATTTAAAACCATCTTTTTTTTTTATTGCTCCATTTCTTATTATGTTGCAAAATAGCTCCAAATACTTGTTATGATATGGTGGGATTTTTTTTTTTACTTCCAAAATTCTTGTTTCAATGAAACAGCTGCTATTAACTGCACCAAATGCCTCAGGAGATCCCAAGTACCTGAATCCAGTAACATATTTTTATGTATTAAGCACAGAGATACAGTATTTTTCCTGTCAAATGTGGATGATGTTGTTCTTCAATAGAATAGTGACAGCCTGGGCTTGTCACTTTTAATGTGCATAATGGAAAACTCACCTTTTTTTCTCAGGTATTTGCTAGGTTTTTTTTTTTCTGTGTTTGAAGTTGTCAATAGACACAGCAGAATTTTCAATGGGAAGATCAACAGCATATTGATGTGAACCCCCATTCCCTACTCAGTCATTCACCCAGCATCTTTTACAAGCTATGCATCATTTCATAGCTTAACTAGAAAGATTCAGTCTGAAAAATCATGACATATATATCACACATACACAGTTATTTAGACCAGATACGTATGGACAGGAATATCATTGCAGAAATAACACTCTGTTTTTAAGGTCTAAACTTTCCATATGGCCATAATGACCAGAATAACTTCTAGAAATTATTAATAATGCTAATTTTATAGAGTCTGTATCCTTGCAAATAGTTGTGACTTTAACATAATTAATTCATTCACTAAGAGAGGCTTAACTCAGTTTATACACAAGTTTCCTGTGTTACTCTATGCTAAAGTTTTTATTTTTCAGCTCTTACTTCATCTCATTCTTTCCTCTATCTGTAGTTTATTGCAACTAATCAGTTTCTTTCTCATGTTAAATCTGATCTAAATCATGTTATATCCAATTCTACCTTGTGAACAGCTACAGCCAAGTTCCAGCTGGCGCTTCTTTCATTATTGTGTAATTGAAAGTAATATAATACTGAAATTTCTACCACTTGTATGTTTGTCATGTTGTTTTGTTCTTGACATTCGGTATCCTTTTTCTAAATTTTTAATCTGTCTCATTCATTTATGTTTCATAGTGATATAGCAGATAAACCTTTTCAAGTCCTGTTTATGTGGCACAAAACATCCTCATGTTAAATTTGAATGAAGTATTTCTTGGAAGCCTTCAATTTACTTTGCCCACAGGCAGAAATGGTAGAGGTGATGGAAATGTGATACTTCAGTGTTTAGATTTCAAAACACCCAATTTGAAAACTGCCTGGAATCTGTCTTAGAGCAGACAGAGATGGGGCTCTGAAAAACAGTTTGTCTTCTCCGTGTCAATTTGCAGTTCTGCACAAGCTGAAGTGAGTTATATGACACAGTGGCCTTGAGTTACTTATGAGATTTTATTGACAACTTCAGCTCTTTGCCAAACCTCTCTTTATTTTTACACAACTTCTGGCTGTCCTTGTTAGGATACATTAGTGTCAAACTGAGGAATGCTGATTAGGGAAGACAAGTCGTGTTCCATAGACAGGCTTGCTATCACAGTCCCATTTAAATGAGGGCATAATATATTTTGGCTCTGTGGAGAAGGTAAAATTTTAGATGTCTTCTTCTCCCTTCCTCTCCTCTTCCCTCAACCTCTTTTTTGATAAGCAATAGTTTGTTCGATTAAAAGCAGTGAAAATTAAATACCTGCCAAGGCTGAAAATAAATAAGTCTGCATGACTAGGTTTGGACTCAAAGCAGGACAGAGAGAAATAGATTTCTTCTGGAAGTCTGCTGTGACTGAACCTCAGACCTCTGTTAATCATTCTTAAAGGAAATGGACTAAAAGCTTGTACCTTAATAGGAGGTATATTATTTCAATAAAATTATAGGATGCCAATGTAAAATGTTCAACGTACAAGAAAGTGTCATGTGGTTTTAAAACAAAATTAGAGATGACATAAACATGAAAAAAAATTCTATACCTTTGCTGTTTAAAATTCAGAAATTTAATGTTAATGGAGCTATTTTAATATTTTTCAGAAAATTAAAAGTGAAAATAATATAAAATTGCACTAACCTAAAGGAAAAGTGAACAGTAGTTGCTTCCAAATTATTCTGGGCCATTGACACCTCAGTGCTGAACTTCTCAGAATAATTCAGGCATAGGTTTTGGTGATCATCTTGGTTTTAAATGGATGAATTATTGCAATGCTGCATCTGCAAATAAAATGGAATCCTGAAGAAAACTACTTCACTGATCATGGCTTTAGTCCTGCTACTCTCTTCTTTGATTTTGACAGAGGTGAGTTGCAAATGTGTGTATTCCCAAAGAATAAGAATTAATTGTGTTAGATATTGCTTACACATACCTCAAAAAATGATTTTAAAAAGTCTGCTTATTAAGAGCCCAGTTTTCACAAGAAGGAATTCTGCATTTTTTTGTATGTTTCCATCCACTCATATTTGCTACTTGTGCAATTTATTGGTTAAGTACCAAAAAAATAAAACATCTGCACATACTTGAAAATATATGCTGTATCTCCTCCTTTGCTGACTTAATATTACAACTCTAAATTGACCACTCTCTACAGGTTGAGGCATAAATTACAAACTGGCTATGCATTATACCTGTCAGTATTCATTGGCATGCATAAACAAAAATAAATTTTCCTGAAAGGATTCAGCATTCTTTTTCAATTAAAACTGAGATGTAAATTAATTTAGAAGAATTCTTGCCTTAGCTCTTATGTTTAAGGTGGTAGTTTCAAACTTGCTGTTTCAATTTAAGTCTTTGAATTAGTCAAAACCAAGTAACTTTATCATTGTCATTTGCCTGTGCTCTATTAGTCCATGGAGGCTTGGGAAGCTGTATTGCACACCCCATTATGTTAGATATTGCTTACACATGCCTCAAGAAAATGATTATAGAAGTCTGCTTATTAAGAGCTCAGTTTTCACAAGATCAAATTCTGCATTTTTCTGGTATGTCTCCATCCATTCATTCTTATTCTCTGGGATTCAATTTAAAAAAAATCTGTGAACTGGCCTCTTTTTAAATTTTAAATTGCACATGATTTTACAAGGCAAGGAATCTCTGCCCTTTTTTGTCCTTAAGAAAGTAGTTGATACAAGTCTAGATATTCGTGAGATCGGGCATCTCAGCAGGGATTTTATTGGAAAGCCTGGTAGTTCCACAGTGCAAGGTAATAGGTACTACTGCTGTCATGTTGTATTCTGACAAATATATATACTTAACTTGTGTCATTACAGTAAATACACATCTTCAGGCCTGGCATTAAGGAGAGAGTTTACCTTCATTATTGCTCTTCTGATCATTTTCTTGTCAAAAAACTAATTTGTGTAAATCCCTGCTTAGTTAACTTTGAAAAGCAGTCCTTATTTTCAAATTTTATGTTCAGTCCTATTTTTTGTAAGACATGAATGGAAAAAAACCACAAACTTTGCTACTGCAGAACATGTGCTGCTCAACAATATTAATAAAGTTAGGTATAAAAATAAGTATAAAAGGAAGTTTTGCTGAACAAAGGTCTACTTACTCCTTAACTAAGGCGCCCCAGAGATTGTTCCAGCCTTGCATCTTGTTTACTTTGAAAGCAGCTACTTTGTATTCCTTGATCTCAATGTGGCAGTATCTCTAAAAAAGTAAATAAACTCTCAGGTTATTGGATTCCAAACCTTTATATTATTACTTTCAGTGACTGTTATCTTGTTAGGCTTATTAGACTGCGAGGGCTTGTTTACTGAAGCAAGTCCACCTGGCCTCATGTCCAGTTTGGGAGATTATCTCCATTTAGGAAAATGCTCAAGTCACTATTCAGAAAGGCATGTAAAACATGAGTAAGAATACTCCTGTACCCTTTTCCTAAGTTGGAATGATTCTATGTTATCTCATAAACAGATAATTAATAAATTTTATAAACAAACTTACTGGACCTGGAGTTTACATGCAGTGGTGTCAGTAATATGTTTTGGTTTGATGTCAAGCTGAGCATTCATACTAACAAGCAAGGCAGAAGGAAGAATGGATGCCCAGAAGCCTATTGATCAATCCTTTTCCCCACATAGTAAAACTAAAAAAAAGTATTTCAAGGATGAAAAAATTTTAAAACTTTTATTATGAGGGCTGATAAATACTTATTGAATGGTAACTTTTCTCCCCCTATAAATACTTTAATTAAAGATAGGCATTTGTATAGTTCTGCAGTTATTCCAAGTTTTGATAACTTTGAGCTGACTTTCATCTCTATTCAAGTAAGTTCATCATGGTAATAACATTTTATAGCCTTTCCAAGTTTTCATTTTCACCTATTTTATGAACACCTTCATAACAACGTAAAGGGCTCATATTCTATGCCAAAATGCTAATGAAATAACTCTACTATTACTAATAAAAAAATCTAAGTTTTTTTCCCCTTTAACTGAAGCTTCTATACATACGTATAATAGATTTCCTGGTAAGACTATCAGGAGAAAAGCATAGAAGAGTTTATAAATCCTTCTCCTAACTTGTTAATGTGGTATTTCAAAGAATATGAAATCCATGCATCAAAGCATTTGCTTATGTTCCTTTATATTCTGCATGTTATTAAGATTAAAAAAAAAAATTAAATATATATTTAAGAGTTTAAGTAAGTGTTAAATCACTGTTCCCATTGGGGTTACTGTTTTGACAGGCAGGCTGCAATGATTAAACACCTTGCTGAATTAGAGTCTTAAGCATCTGCCTAATTTAAGCAGTAAATCCTATTGAAGCAAATGAGTCTTATCCCGATTAAGACTCTTACTGAACTGGGTGAAAGTGAGAGACGGATAATCCTGAGTAACCTTAAAAGTCTGGCAAGCAGGCACTGAAATGAGTTCAGAAAGTGAAATATGAATTATAGCTCCCCAGATAGCTATGTCTAGAAGCAGAAATTCCAAATGGTGCCAATCTCTTTATTTAGCAGATGAATCATGCTGGAGAACAGCTGGAGAATAAATCTATTAAAGTAGGTAGCTAGTTTAACCAGAAAGAGCAAAATCATGTTAACATGTAAAGGCTGTTGGGGCAGGAATTGGGCTGTGCTGGGTCCCAGGGGTGGCTGGGCTGACTTTGCCCTGAGAGGGGCTGAACTGGGTTCCCATTGCCCAGACTGTCTTAGTCCATCTCTGGGAATGCCACTGGGGAAGCTGACAGCTCCAGCAATGTTGGGTGGCTGTGGGGGAGCTTTCACCTCTTCCCTGGGAGAAGGGAGAAGGCCATAGTATGCAAATATATGCAAAGAAATCTGAACTGGCTCTGGCAAGGGAAGGATGTCACCACCAGAATTCCGCCTGTCCCAGAGAGAGCTGAGGATGTTGATGTGCCCATGACATTGCCCAGCTCTCTGCTTGGGGAACACCATCGGACCCACACAGGCTTTGGGAACATGGATGTACCATAGAAAGAAAGGACTAGAAATGTCTTTTTAAATATAGTCATACTTAAGTTTACATGTAACATTTTTAATCATTGTAAATTTTCTGTATTAGATTATTTGGCCCAACCTAAAGTCTAAACATTAACTAGGCTGATAAAAAGTTCTTGACTCCACGTATGTAACGTGCTCACTTTTACCTAGATTGAGATTTTGAGAGTGACATTCCCTCCCAGTGGGTGTTGGTAATGGACATTTAATTTATTGCAATTATATCTGAAAATCACTTTATTCCTGACTCACAGGGAAAGTGGGGAGAAACCCTGCAACTTTAAAGAAATTAAAACTGAGAAGGCTGTGCCATTGCCTGATCTCCTATCTTTTAGTTTTTAATGATTCTTTTTCATTTGCTAAAGAAGACTACATTTCAGCTGAAGTCTGTCAAGTGTCTAATTACCATCCAGTGTGGTGGCTGGTAAGCCTACGGAACAAGGGACAAGAGAGCCCACTGGAGAGACAGTCCCTCGTACCAGAGATTCCTCCCCAGGTTAGGGCGACAAAAGAGGCTTCTCCCAGGATGCTTTGCCCTATTTGTTAATGCACCCCAGTTCTGCTTTCCTGACTGGCCCCGTTGGCCTCTCCGCCCCGTGTCACCTTACACGTTCCTGCCCTAGAAGGTTCTCTGCTCCCTGTTTCCCCCACTGGCCCTTGCCCCATCGCCACTCCCCCATAGTTTGCCCACTGGCTCCCTTCCCCTAGTCCCAGCTCTGTACCACCCCTGTGCCCTCAGATCATTGGTCTCTGATGCTCCCTCTGCTCCTGTATATAAATCTGGACCCTCCATTGTTATTTGTCTTTGTTATAAATGAAGTCTGTAATTCATGCTATTAAGTATAAATATGAACTGGAATAAAAATATAAAGAGCAAGAGTTTCAAACCCCCCAAACAGCCTGGCTGAGGAAAGAATTTCACAACACTGGAGCAGTTGCAAAGGAATTTCTTTCTACACAAAAGTGATCAATAGAACAGAGAGTCCACCCAGGTGGAGCTGGATCTTATCACAGGAACATTAACACTACTGGATGATGATGACTTGATCATTATCTTCTGGTATCTACATCTCAGTCGTTAAAGTATTATAGGTTCCCCAAACTCCACTGTGGGTTCGGGGAATCAAAGATGGACAAATTCATCACTGGAGATGGGCAATTCATCACATCCAGGAAACCCCTTGTCCAGTCCTGCACCATGAAAGAAGAACTCCATGAATATGTTAAAGAGCGAGAAGAATGGACTGAGTTTGGACACTCCCCAAAAATCATATAAAAATAACCCAAACCAGACAGCTAGTGTGAATCAGGGAGGTCTGATGCGATAGAGGTCAGGCTCACTGTTTCACCCAGCTTTGATCCCGGGCTCGGAATTGTTTTTCTCAATTGTGGCTTTTGTGACTGATCTTTCGGCCACATAATAAATTTTATTTCTTTATTAATTTTAATTGGGCTGTCGTGTTTATCTCATCTTCATCCCTGGAACCGTTTATGCGTGTGACTGCAATAAACCTCCTCCCGTGGAGCCCCATAGGGAGACCCTTCCTACCTCTTTGCCATTGACCCATTTACTGGCGCTATCTGTGGGTGTGTGTGGGTGTGTGCTGGTCCTGCTGAGCGCTTCACTGAGGAGACGCTTCTAGGAAGGTTGTGGCACCTCACGCTCCAGCACCGCAAAGCTGCAGCGGACAGGTCGCAACAATCTCAAATAATATTTTCCATAGATGTTTTGTTGTTTATTTAGACTTCCTAGGGAACTTAAGATGCAATTATAAGACACGTGGTTTTGGCAGTTATTGCTCTTGTTTTCTGTTCTCAGAATGACATTAATGGCTATAATGATGAATATTTTTTTGTTTTATTTTGTTTAGTATAGTTTTTGGGGGTTGATTTTTGGTTTTTTGTTTGTCTTGGTGTAGGATTTGGGGTGTTTTCTTTTTCTAATAATGAAACCATAGTTGTTTTTGAAAGTAGATATGGTTTTGTTTGCATTTGTAAAGTATCTGTGGATGGTCTCCAGAGACCAGTCTCACTGAAATAATCTGGGCTTGAGAGTTTTCAATACTTTTATAACTTCTCCTCCTTCCAAACACAGGAAACAGTGTCTTTTGGTTATGGGAATTATTTTAACCTAGATGTTTTAATGAGCTACTCAATAGGTCAGCCTCAGAAGGAACCAGGGTGTTAAGACCTTTCTGTATTAAAAGGCAGAAACAGCTGTGGCAGTTTCTTTCTTTCTTGATCACATGTTTATTTTTGCTTCTGTAATCCGGAGCACATGGAAATTCCTAAAAACTTTTTGAAAGCATCCCTTAGGATTTCTTTCATTCTGTCAAGAGAAGCCAAGGTCTCATCATCTGGACCCATTTTCTTAGAGAGAGATCACCTTCTATCTAATTTTCCTGCCTCACTGTGTGATGCTTAATTGAACATCTGGAGGAACAGCATGTCCTTTCTCCCAGGTTCAGGTTGAGAACTCTTATCTTGCTCCCAACAGAAAACTTGAGTTTCAAGTGTTTATATGTGTGCTTGAGTTCTCTCTCCCATCCCCCTGACAACTGATTGTTCCTATGTTTTAATTAATACCACGCTTCCCATTAGGTAAATTTAAAAGAGTAGACCTGTTTATATTTATAGTTCTGTATGAGTACTAAGAGACTAAAGGAAAAAACATTCAAACAGACAAAAAGAACAGGAAAAAAATGTTTTCAACTTTTGAAGGAAAGCAATGCTAAAATCTTTTTTGTATATGCTACCAATAAGGCTCTTCGTATAAAAGAAGTATCATTCAAATAATTCAAGCCTGCAAGTTTCTTTCATAAACTTGTTTTGGAATTTTATCATGGCTGACTACTTTATTTTTTCTTTTTTATTTTATATATGATACTACACTGAAGACCTGTTTCAGTATATTTTTTTTCATTTTTGGAATGACAGAATACACCTGAAAGGGGGGAAAAATATTGGTTCCAAATTGGAAAATGTAGGGTTGTCTTCTGTCATAATCACATGAAAGAAGTTCATAGATAACAGAACTTAAGTAAAATAAGAGCAAAAGTACCTTTAACTTCTCAGGTCAGAAGTAAACCCACCAAGTTTGCCTTTTGTCAAAAAATTAAATTCAAACCTACTGACATGCTTGTTTTCTACCATGTAACCTGTTCTGTAGAAAAAAGGAACCAAAACTTCCTCAACTTAGCTCTTATTGGAGCCTTGCATTATGTTGTCTCACATTGCCCTTGTTTTCTTCTTCCATGAAATCAAATCCTAATTATGACAGAAAGAGAACAGCTGAGCTATTACAGGCTCTTCCTCTTGTTGGATTTAGCAAACAGAGTACTCAATGATTGCAGCAGATGTCTCTGATTTGAGTCTTTTACCTCTTGCCATGGAGCAAATGTTAGGGATGATCACAACCTGGAGACAAGCCCACAAATACAGGAACGATGCAGTAGGATGGCCAGCAGCCCTAGGAATTCAGCCATTAATCCCAACAGCTTAATTTTCTGATCAGCCATGCTCACTGCATATTCCATTTTTTTTGTTTTTATAGCATATTCTGACGTTCTCTCTCCTGGCCTGCTGCTCTTCTCTCTCCAGAAATTTCTTCATTTATGTCTAAAGACATCATTCCCTTATTCTGAAGGGACTCTACTTTTGTGAACTTTTTTGGGGACATGGACAATTACGTTGATAATTCACCCAATTTGCAAATGAAATGAAGTTAAGTGGCTTGATGGTTTCCCCGGAGGGAAGGGATTCCATCCAGCAGGATCTTAACGTGCTTGAGAGATGGTCCCATGTGAGCCTCAGGAGATCCAACAAGGTCAAGTGCAACTGCACATGGGCAATCCCCAGTACACAGCCTGGGAGATGGATGGATGGATGGATGGATGGATGGATGGATGGATGGATGGATGGATNGTGTTCTCTATCTCAAAGAATAAAAAGTACAGTGAGAAAAGCTGGGGAGGAGGGAAGAGGTTGACATATGAAGAGGAAAGATAGCATTAAGTTTCATGACTCCCTCATTGTCTGTTAGAAATACTTCAAGCAAAGTGTGACTATCCCTAAAGGGAATTTTAGCTCCTACTGGCAGTGAATTTTTGCAAAGAAGCATCTTATTTTCCCTATGGAACCATATCTGAATTTAATCGTTCTGGTAAGCAATTGGTTTCTTTTATGGGCTTTAATTCAGTATGCTTTATGGATCCAGACCTTTCTTCCTCATGTGAGTTTTGGCTGGATGAGGCGAGAGGAATTAGGCCCTAAAATACCATGATACTCAGTTTAAGGGGATTCTAAATCATGCAATAAAAGCATTTAGAGGCTCACAGTCTCCATGGCATGCATATGTAATTCCCATAGATATTAATGGAAATTCTTACCATTACCTTCAAGGTCAGGTTTGTATTAAACGCTGAATCAGAACCCTCAGAGTGTCTTTGAACTTCAGTGGTATGTCTGTGACTTAAGTCAGACAGTTGTGGTGGCTCTTTACCTGTGAAGGACTGGAAGGGTAAATTACAAGGATTGAATTAGGTTGTGTGTAGATTTTGCCCCTAGGCAGCAACCCTAAGCAGTAGTCACTGCTATCTATGGGAAAGCAAGAGGGACTTACGACCATTCCCAGGGTTATCCCTCTTTTAGTAGATTCTTGGAGCTTCTAGATAGCCTGGTTTTATGTAAAATAAGCTGCTCTTGTGGGCTTTTCTGATACAGGTGAATCTGCTTAACTTCTAGAACTGAATTCAGTGCTCAGCTAGATGAAGAGTAAAAATTTAATGGTTGTAAGTATTATGCTTATGAAAATGACAAAAATCTAGGAGCTGCTGCAGTGAAAGCATTTATCTGTGACTTTTATCCTGTGTATTTTAGGGGAGAAACATGCAGAGCTGTCAAGACCAGTGCTATCAACCAAAATCATAAAGCATTTTTCCCAGGTTTCTAGGATAACAAAGCAATGTGGGATATCCACAGTTGTTTACCTTTATGCTGAACTTATTTATGTCACCTAAATACATTCCCAAAATGTATTGCTTACTGAAGACTGACATTACCTATTATATTATACTGCTGAAAACAGCTTTTATTAGGTAACAAAAAATGATTGTGCATTGTGTTGTTTGCCTTGGGCTCCTGAGATTAGTACCACAATTCATAATGCAATGCAGAGAATACACTTATGCAGTCAAAGCACTTTGGTTAGCGGCACAGAATTAAAAGCAGAGTGATTTTTGATGACAATGCTTCAATTTGACACTGACATTTGTGGAAAAAGTCATGGGTGTCCCCATTCCACCAACCTTCCAGCAAAAAAAATCATAACAAAATGAAAACTGCATTTTATGGTTTATTTCCATATTTTTTATTGCACTTCAGCAGTTTGAGTAAAGAAGAAATGGTCTTATTTTGGCAATAAAATGAGTGCCTCCCAGTACTCAGTTTGGAAAACTAGCTGTATTGTGAACACTGTGATTAGTTGTATGTATAATTCATCATAGCACAGGTGCTGGAAGGTAAACCCATAGCACTAAAAATAATTTTTCAGTATCTAGTATATTTTAAAAGAAATTAAGACTCTTCAAATACCATTGAAATAAAATGAGCAATGATGTGCAATCATGAAAAAGACAATTGAAAAAATAATAAAATACATCAATCCCATCTCCCTTACCCCCTACACTCTAGAATCTTCACAGTAATTGTCAAAAGGATTCTAAAGAAAACTTCAAGCATAGGATAGGTTGAAGGAAAAATGTTTGACTTCTCAGGAAATATCCAATTATATGTGCTGCTGCTGAAGAGCTTGATGCTGAAGACTGTACAGATAATATCACCATTGACGTTATTGAGAAGTTCATCTGTTCAAGATCAGGAGAAGTCTGCATCTTGATTTTTAAATCCTGTCTGCTAGAGTTAAGCCACTGCCAATAAAGGTAGCATAAAAGTGGGACGTAAAGTGTACCTTATTTCAGTCTAGTTATTGGAAGTTTACAGTATTTCACACTTCAGTTCAGGTCTATAATCAAGTACTGGAGCAGAAAATGTTTGACTTGCACTTTCCTGCTACCTACAGGAGAGCTTGAACGTGGTTCAGATTTTATACAGGGGGAATTACTTCTGTTAACAGTTTGAAATAGTGGTAAGCAAGCCTAGCCCTTGCATTGCTTTATAGAACAGTTAAGCATGTTTGGAAATATCCTATCTTACTGATTCACATTCAGTGTTGGTGACATAGATAAAATTAGTTAGTATGGGATAAGGGCTTGAAATATTACAGATTATGTGTGAATATGTAGAATGTGCTTTTACATATTTAAGAACTTACTCTGTATGTCAAAATCAGCTGCTTGCATAGATTTTGTGCTGGCCACATATTTTAAAGCCTTAATGATAGACAGTAAACCTGAGAAGTAAAATTTTTGTGGTTCTGCCTCTGTACAAGGGTTGTTGAGACCTGACAATTCTGTGACACCCAAACGTTCTTCTAAGGAGGATAAATACAGAGGGGGCAGGATAAATTAAATGAGACAGTGCTTTAAATGTCAGCTGAAGAAAGCATTGCATAAACCTTTTGGTTTGTTGTGTTATTGTAACAGCCTGGGGAAAGTGTTTATGTATCGAATCTTTCCTGGTGTTAGGGGTTCTGTGTATGGGTGTCAGACTGCAAACTGCATTTTGATTGTGCAGTTTGTTTTCTACCACGTCTGTCTTGTGTTTTCATACTGAGCTAAACTTACAGGAGGTATCAGAACAAAATCTTGTACCTGGCGTAGAGCTAACAATAGGGGATAGTCTAATTTTAACTATCTATTCAAAAGAAATATCCTTTGGAGAAAAAGATGGGTTTAGTTCCTGCATAAGTAACGTTTCAAGCCTGAACTTGAAAATCAAGTATCATGAGGCAAGAAGCTGTGATGTCTCTTGTCTACAGACTTTCCTGAATTTCGACAGGTCAGCTGGAAAGACTCACAGACATTTTTTAAAGGGAAAATAAGATGTGGTTAGGTGTATATGCATTCTATCTTTATGATACTTTGCATAATGTAGGTGACAGTTACAGTGGGCATTACTGACAGATTTCAGCTGGTGCTAGTGGTCAGAGTACATTCCTTAATCCCTGGACAGCTACTGCTGAGCACTGGTGAATGAAATCTTGTGACACTTCTTTTGATATTGGCAAAGTAGTTGCACTAATCTGTCCTTTTGGTACCCTTTTAATTCTCTTCATTGCTGGGCCTACAAAGACTACCTAAATTCTCTTATTAGAAGAGAGGTCCAGTGCTTTATAGAGTGACCTTTGCCCAGGGTCCAAGGCTCCAACTTACATGAATTACATAGGATGATAAGAATTGGTATGTAAGCTGAGGCAGGGAAATACATTTATATTTTTGCAAGTCTTTTGACATGAAGTTTTTTTATGATTTGCTGCCAATTTCTGTGCTTATTCACTTTCATTGATGCTTATCTCTAAAATTTTTTGAAGAGAGATATTTGGATAGTTATGTGCCCTAGGAGTGAAGATGGTGTGGTTGTGGAGACAATGTGCATCTTTGACAGGTGAGAGTCTGTGTCTAGGAAGGCAACTGGGAATCAAAGATGGCAGAGAGACTGCAGCCTGTTGAGGTCTGGGCTCCTGCAGACGAGAGAGACATGGAGCTCCTGGAGCAGCTCCAGTGGAGGTTACAGAGATGATGAAGGGCTGGAGCATCTCTCTTACAAGGAAAGGCTGAGGGAGCTGGGCCTGTTCAGCCTCGAGAAGAGACGACTGAGAGGGGACCCCATCAATGTCTGTCAGTGTCTGCAGGGAGGGGTCAGAGCATGGACCAGGCTCTGCTCAGTGCTGCTCAACAATGGCACAAGGGGCAATGGGGGATGCCCAGGAAGTTCCACCTGAACATGAGGAAGAGCTTCTTCACTGTGCAGTGACCGAGCACTGGAACAGATCACCCAGAGAGGGTGTGGAGTCTCCCTTACTGGAGATATTCCAGAACCATCTGGAAAAAATCTTGTGCCATCCATGTGCTCTGGGATGACCCTGCTTGAGCAGGGAGGTGGGACCAAGAAAATCCATGGTGGTCCATTTCAACCTGACCTTTGATTCTATGAGATTGATGAAAACTAATCACACACAAATTTCTGATGGAAGTGTAGCAATCCTGGAAATGCACACCACAAATACATTTGTAAGCACCTTTGCATAATTTGGGGAGGAGTGAAATCATTGTGCTCTGAGAGATTTTGATGCTTGTTCTTTTTAAATAAATGTCAGTCTTTAAATGCTTACTCCCTCAATGTTCAGCAAAGTACAACAGCATGTTAAAGTGAAACTGTAGGAAAGAATTTTTAAAATAAATCACTGAATGTCTTGAGCTTTCTGGTTATGGAAATCTTGCGGGAATGGGACACGACAATGAAATGGACTAAATTATCCAGTCCTTTGATATACATGGAAGAAAACAAAAATATTCTGGGTTTTTTTCAGTCTCCTGTCATTTTTCCCTTTTATGGTAGTGATTAGATGAGAGTGTGTGTGTCTGTTATGTAAGAGAGTTGAGGGAGCTGCCTGTCAAGGGATGCACTATGAAACAGAAGTGGTCTGACTAACAATTGATTGAAATGCACCCTCCTGACTGTTGTAGAATCACCTTTCATTGGAGGCTATACATAACCTTTAAATGAAAATATTGGAGACATTTTTTATAAAATAGCATGGTTTTTATGTAACCTACCTTGCCTGTGACTGTTGTTGCCATGTTTATTTTAAGATATGCTGAGAGTGGTGTAATTGTGGGCTCTCTGTATTGCTTTTCAGTCCGATCCCTGTCAGCTTTTATGCCAAGTGCTGATCCACAAGCAGGCTGCGTTTGAGCTTCCTGGCTCTTCTAATGAGGAAACTTAGGCAGATTAACATCACCTGGATCACCAACAAGGCTCAGAAGGATTCAGTCAGATTTTGTTTTTCCTGACTGCTGGTCCCATGCCTGCCCCCCCCTGCCCTCCTAAGGCGGATGTTTCTTAATTTCAGCTTCCTGTTTGAAAAAGCTGTTTGTGGATGTAGCAAGCAGTCACCTAATTTCTTGTTCTATTAATGTGTCTTGAAGTGTTCAAAGAGGAGCTGTTGTGGCAATGAAAAAATACTGCTCTTTCATCTGAGTAGGACATGCAACTTTACTGCTGACAGGTTTTAACATAAAAGGCAAATATTGTAAATTTTGAAATGGGGAAAGAATCTCACAGTGTTTATACCTCAGGTTGTGGCTGGCCTTTTAGTGCAGCGTACCAAACATACCCATATGTAAGAAGCTTCAGGGTCTGTTTTAAATACGTTCAAGAACTAAGAGTGTTTCATGGTGCTGAAGCTGTGTCTCAGAGGCTCCTGCTGAGTTCAGTGATCCTTGGGAATGAGGGTAACCTTTTGTAGGGTGGGATTCCAGAACTCATCCTAATTATCTTCACTGATTAGAGAAAGCATAAATACCAAGTGGCCATACTTCCTAAAAGCCTTAGATCCACTGTTGGATCAGAAACACTGCCCAGTTAGTTGTGCATGTGAGTGCTCATATTATTTGGGAGAATGGGCAAAAGCCGAGGAGACTGTTTCAAACCTACAGCTAAATTCGAGTATTTGAGAGGCCAGGGAAGGCCTGTTTTCCAGAACATAACATCTTTGTTCTGACTATATGGCAGAAGTGATCAGTGGGCAGGAATTCTGCTGGGCAGTTCAGATTAGTAAAAACATACATTAGCAAAACTGGGCACAATTTTTCCAAGATAATGTGTTAATACATGGTATAATTTACTTTTTTTTCATATTAGATGAATCTATTGCTTATTATTCCTCTACTTAACTTTTTATTGATCTTGAGTATATCTCTAGAGAGGCATCAATCTACCTACACTTCCATAGCAAAAATGGTTTTTAATGTATTCTCAGTTTTTGATCAACAGTGGTCTTCAGTGGTCATGTAAGAAGCACGTGTTTAGTTTGAGTGGATGAATTCCAACAACTTTCTTCAGTAAAGGAGTGCATTCCAAATATCAGCAACTGTGCTTGAGAGCAGTGTGTCTTGGAGACAAACCTAAAGCTAAGTGGTCTCCTATATCAGACTGAAACTAACTACACATGTTTCAGAATTTTCAGAGGCATAATCAGTCCTGTGACAAGAAAGTGGCTTTTAGTTACACAAGTATATTTTCTGAGGGTGTAAAAATTGTCTTAGAGGGAGAAGTTGATTTTTTATTAATTTGAGATAAGCTGTTTTCACCTCTCCTGTATTTGCTATAGTAGCTGAAGAATGACAGTATATGTTTTATAAATATAAAATGTAAGTATATGCCTGTACACTTTTCCATGAGTTTTGAAAGACTGACTAAAAATTATTAAGTATAAGCACAAGAAAAACTAAGGGTAGCAAAATTTTTTGTATTAATATTGCAGTAAAATTGTCCTCTGCAGGTTGTGAGTTTGCTTAAAGTATGTATTTCTGAGCTGCCTTCCTGGGAGGAGAAAGAGCATGATACATTTCAGTTACATGATGTATTTTCAAGTATATGTTTTGAGATTGACTAATCTGGAGGCTCTGCAGGATCAGAGGAGAGTAAGAGAAAACTTCAACTGAAGGTGATTCATTCTGGGTTTAGATAGTTATTTAAACATAGGCAAGTTATGTGAGAGGAATTCTGCCCAAACAGTAGAATTGATTAAACAAGATATATGGCTAGTAATTTTTGTTTGGCCCTTCATAAAGATTACTTTTTAATCTTACACTGTTACTGTGACACTGGGCTTGGAAATTTGCAGGAAACTAGAAATGGTGCCTTTGTGCTTGAAATAAGAAAAAATAAAATCTCATGACCTAGGCATGAGCTAGAATTTTAAATAAATAGATTCACAAAATCACAGAATGGGTCAGGTTGGAAGAGACCACAGTGGATCATCTGGTGCCACCTCTCTGCTCAAGTAGAGCACATGACACAGGATTGTGTCCAGATAGTTCTGGCATGACTCCAGTGAGGGAGACTGCACACCCTCTCTGGGCAATCTGTTCTGGTGTGTGGTCACTGCACAGGGAAGAAGCTCTTCCTCATGTTCAGGTGGAACTTCCTGGGCATCTCCCATTGCCCCTTGTGCCATTGTTGAGCAGCACTGAGCAGAGCCTGGTCCATGCTCTGACCCCTCCCTGCAGACACTGACAGACATTGATGGGGTCCCCTCTCAGTCGTCTCTTCTCGAGGCTGAACAGGCCCAGCTCCCTCAGCCTTTCCTTGTAAGAGAGATGCTCCAGCCCTTCATCATCTCTGTAACCTCCACTGGAGCTGCTCCAGAAGCAACATGACTCTCCTGTGCTGAGGAGCCCAGAATGGACATAGCACTCCAGAGGTGGCCTCCAGGGTGCTGAGTAAATTTCAGACCTATTGTATTTATGCTCCTTAAGAACATGCAGAAAAAATAACCATGTTTCACTGGCACAGACACCGGAATGTTTAGAGACCTCTTTCTATAGAAATGCATTTATTTTTCTATTGCACAATGGTTTCCTCTTTTCCTTTTAAGACTTGTTCCTTACTTGGGTTTTTTTGCATGCATTTGGGGAATGTTTTGATGTTGTGATTTAGTAAAGTAGCTGAGATAGTCTTGTCTCCTGTGTGCAATGCCACAGTGATAATAGTGGCTATGAGTTTTACAGTCCTATGTGGAAGTGACCACCTCTTTAAGTCTGGAAATGCCTGTAATGCTATAAAATGGAGCAAATACTTGGCATTCAAGTCCCTCTTGCATTGAAGTAGGGATACTATTCAGACTTTCCAACCAGAAGAGGACAGGTGAAAATTCTCCTACCATCCTTTGCAGCCTTATACCAAGAGCAAGCCCTGTGTTTCATGATTTCTTTGAAATGCTGGAGAGAAATGGAGTTACAAGGAAACAAGCCCAGTGCATAGTGTCTCCTGGTTTTTTTGGGCTGTCCCATCGGCTCCTGAGGAACGTAAGTTGTTTTCACTTATAGCAAAAGAAGGGCTACTTTCAATTGCATTAGTATCACAGTCTCTTAGCAGACCAAACCTACTTTATAGACATAGTTCAGGTAAGCTGGAACTCTGGAAGATATAGTCCTATCCTTAACTATTTGAAATTTAAAAAATAATTTTTTGTCACAAGTAATACTGACAAAGTCATCACTGACCTGTCAAAAAAGTAATGGCACTTTTCACTGTTTTAATATATTACTTCTTAGTTGTTGCTTATAGAATTTTTGATTAATTGTAAATAGGCTTTTTTGTTGTTGTTGTTGGTTTCTGAAGAACAGAGGGATCTGAAGTTTGAGAATTCTGAAAAAAAAAGCACCATTTTTTGTAGCTATGATAGGAGAAGACTTCCTGGATAACTTTAGAAAAGATAAATTTCATTGACTTGTCTCCCCCTAAATGTTATTTTAAAATTCAGTTTCCTGGTGATATAAGAAGCTCTATTTCTTCCAGATAACCTGGATCCACCATTTAGAAGATTAGGTCCACCTATTCCATGACATTCATCTTACTGATATAGTGGCCTTCTTTTAATTGCTAAACTATAAATTGATAAACAGTTTGGAAGCTTGTACTTCTCGCACCTTTTCATAATTAGTACACCATAAATTAAAACACACGAAGTTCCACTTGAACATGAGGAAGAACTGCTTTCCACTGAGGGTGGCTGAGCACTGGAACAGCTGCCCCAGTGGGCATGGATTGTCCCTCTCTGGAGACATTCCAAACCCAGCGGGATGTGTTCCTGTGTCACCTGCTCCAGGCGACGCTGCTTTGGCAGGGTGTTGGACTGGATGATCTCCAAAGCTCCATTGCAGCCCTAACTATTTTGTGTGATTCTGTGACCCTGTTTTCAAAGTTTCATGCAAAGGTGTCCATAACACATCTCTGGAGATATTAATGCAAATTACTTAAAGCTGACAAGTAGACACTCCACATCAGCAACAGCTGTGAAGATGTATGTTCTTTTTGCTCAATCAAAAGCACACACAGATCTGGTGGAAAAACTGAAAACTCATGTAATAGTGTCAAAAATAACTGACCTTAATGAGCAGGAGAAAAATCAATAGGTCTTCATAGGAGTAGATCAGAACTACTCATGTGGGGGGAAGGGGAAGGGGGAGAACTGTATATAAACATATACTGGGAAAGAAATCTTATGTAGAAGGACATATCTTCATGCTGAGCACCTGTTTGAGGGCAGATTCCTTAACTCTGGTAATGACATGCACTGGGAACACCCATTCAGCAGGTGTTACCCAAGATCTTCCCTGTTGGCTGAAGAATAGAACCGTTCTTACAGTGAGTTTGGTTTCTTTAATGAATCAAATTATAAAATGCGGGAAAAGGTTGATTAAAATCACGTAAGGACAGGTAAGAATCCCAAAACTCACCAGGGCTTTTGGAGACTATTACATATCTAGAAAATGCTTAATTCATACTTACCATTGCTGTGGTTTAAGGCCAGCCAGCAGCTAAGTTCCACACAGTTACTTGCTTCCAACACCTTTCTGATGGAATGAAGAGGAGAACTGTAAAGGCAAAACCCATAGCTTGAGAAAAGAACAGTTTTAATAATTGAATTATTGTTATTATTATTATTAGGTTTTGTTGTAATAATAGTACCAGTAATGTTATCAATAATAATAGCAATGAAAATAGAGATAATAAATAGGAATAAAACCCAATAAAGACAAGTGATGCACAACACAGTTGCTCACCACCCACTAATGCCCATCCTATTCCTAGGCAGTGATTGGACCTTCCAGGATAGCTTCTCCCAGTGTGGTGCTCTGTGTTATGGAATATCCCTTTGGCCAGTTTGGGTCAGCAGCCCTGGCCGTGCTCCCTCCCAGCTCCTTGTGCACCTGCTCCCTGGCAGAGCGTGAGACACTGAAAAGTCCTTGACTCAGGTAAGCACCACTCGGCAACAGTCACACAATCAGTGGGCATCATTCTCATATTAAATCCAAGCCAGCCAACTAGTAGGAAAAAAATTAATTGTACTGCCACCAGAACTAGGACAATTACAAAAAAGAAAAAACAAAACCCAAACCAACCAAATGAATAAAACCATACACATGCCCCACCCCTCCAAATCACACCACTACCCCAGCCCTGAAATCCCAAACAAAACCAAACAAAACAATGAAAATAACATGAAAAAAACCCTACTTTATTATCACCTATGAACAAAGTAGAGCTGGAATGAACTCACAGTACATCTTTTTCAATTTATTTCCCAGCCTTCATTCCAATAGCTTCTCCATTACTCTTAAAGACTGACCTTTCAGTGACATGTTAAAGCACTGATAGTTTAAACAGTCAACATAGGTTTTATGTAGCAACACTATTCCTCATTCCACTGCATTTCTACCTTACACACTATTACCTCCAGGTGTCAACAGTTTTAAATTATCTGCTGTCTGCAGGAAATGTTGATATCCACACTAATCCTTGAGAAATACAGGGCAGCATATTTTCTGCATTGTTTCAGTGTTATTCCAAATTAGGGTGATGTGTTACAATTATAATCCAAAGGATAAATTGTTGCAAATGATCAAAATGGCAGCGATTATGTTATTTTTTTCTTTTATTTTCTTCCCTTCAGTTTCTAAATCTTTGTCTCTTTCTTTCTTTTGAACACACCTGAAGCTGCAACACAATCTAAAAGTTAGTAAACATCTTTCAAAATTAAAGGCAACAGTTTATTTCAATTTATACTACACACATGCCTCCCCAAAAACTTAATCTATGTTACTCAAAGTGGTTTGATATCATCAAAAAAGAGAAATGTAGTCGTGGAACATTAAATAATATGTAAGACACAGATATGTCTGTGGAAATTCTAAGTAATGATAAGAAGATGATGCTCATCAGGGTGAGGTCAAATAAATGTTCTCTTTCCTTGAATGGTGGTTATAACTAAACCAGAAGTCTTTACTGGGAAAGAGAGAGCACACCTCTATCTATCTGATTTGTTCATCCCACCTGAATTCTCAATTACTAAGTGACGTGGCTGCGTCCTCGCAGCCGAGCTCCAGACTTAGCTGTGGGATGTTCTATCTATTCTCAAGACTAACGTTTCTGATCAACATCAAAGGTAACATATTTTCTAGACCTTTGATTTCATTCACTATAGCTCCTTCATCTTAAACCTACCCTGAACACAGGACCCACAGGGAACAGAAGTTTTACAATATCATGTACAATACCATATCAAAG
This sequence comes from Lanius collurio, assembly GCA_020086605.1. NCBI lineage: Eukaryota > Metazoa > Chordata > Aves > Passeriformes > Laniidae > Lanius > Lanius collurio. Next base: position 2,122,596 of record JACBWW010000052.1, on the reverse strand, counting down.
ACTCCAAAATTCACATCTGTCTATACACAATTCAAACCACTCATCTTCAAAAATCATCTCTCATTCAGTACTTACAAACAGGAGATTAGAACATAAAGTATGTCTTAAAACGTATTTTATAATGCCTGGGAATTTTTATTTTGTTCACATTTAATATTTCAAAGGAGACTAATTAGGGAATACTGACAGGCAGATAGTCACTCATTTGTTTTATTGGTGACTAATTAGTAAGACCATCACTCAGTTAATTCTTTAAAGGGCCATTTAAAATTACTTTGTGAAGGCTTCTATGTTATCTCAATTTACAGTTAAAGTGCTTATTACTGAACACCTACTGAAAATGTTCACTTATGCATGCAATATTCATACATACATATAAAGACCTTCACACTTAACAAGTAGGGCATAACAAAGAAGATAAATGTATTTGCCTATTATTTTCAATTAGAAAAACAAACTTCTGTTTGAAAATATACTAGTTAGCTGAAAACTTCTGCTGATTTCTGGAATTTAGTCAAAATAAATTGAACAAAGTTGTGTTGCTAGTGAAGCACCTGGGAAATATTTGCTATTAGGTTTTTGTCTCACTGATCTCTAAAATAAAGGTGTAAATATCTTCCAGGCTACCATTATTATCATTAATCAAAGGATAGTTTAGATTGTGCTCAAAGTTTCTCTGGCTCTAAAATTTAAAAAGTATATCACATGTTTTTTCTTTGTGCTTCTATACACGGTAACTAATTACTGTTTCTCACAATGACAAGTACTAATTATATATGACTTTTTGGAGGACACAGGCTTTACAGCTGTCTGATTTGGCACTGAGAATCTCTCTGTTCCTCCTCCATCTACTACCCTTTGAAACATTAAAAATTATGTAAAGCTAGAAAAAACAGGTGAGAATTTCCTTTTAAAATATCTCCTTCCACAGAGTATGAAAAAACATGCAGCTATTATTACCTTTTCCAGAGACTGTCTGCCCCTGAATTTTGTGGCTATTATTCCTTTGTGACAGACCATGAATAGAAATACAGAGCACCATCACAGTGCATGGGGCTCAGATCTTCTGTGTACAGGCTGGCAGCACTTTAAAAATATTTGGCCAAAATAATGAGCACCTTAATACCCTCAGCAGCTATGCCACTACTATGTACTTACACAGATGTAGCAACCATTTCATCTCTAAATTCACATTTGTTAACTCATTTTCCAGTAATTCTGCACCTTGTGCTTCAATATTCCACCCTGGGAGTTTTGCTGTTTCACAGAGCTCAACTAGGAAACAGAATTGCTTCATCTCTCCCTCTGATAAACAAAAGGAAAGAATCTTGCACTCCCCTTCCTAGAAAATGTAACAGGGAAAAGCTAACTGACACAAAGCAGCAATACATGGTTTACCCCTGATTACACAAAAAATATTCATCACAGAAACGGTAGAAGTGCATACCTCAGATTATTAAGCACAATTGCAACACAGATAAAAGTGAACCTTTAAAATTAATGTTATTGATTAAATTATTTTGAAATACTCAAAGACAAAAATAATAATATAGTATAACAATTACATAATTACTATGATATATTCAAATTACATATGATAATAATTTACACTAGATTCTTCTTTCAAGTACTTGTTATCTATGACGACATGATGCAGTTAAGACAAAACTCTTTAGAAAATAAAACACAAATCACCATTGTATTTAAAAGTACTTGGGGGGATACCATTACTACAATATCTGCAGACTTATAGATGTGAATGTATCTTTCCTCATAGGAAACTTCCAAAAAAAAAAAATTATAGTTTCATCTTTGACACAGAAAGCACAGCAACAAGGCTCTTGTTATCAGAAAGCATTTAGGGACTTGCTTAGTGCCATTCTTGAGCTCATAGCCTTCAGATTTAAGGGTCTTCACAAAATAGCTCGGTTTAGGAGGCATCTCCAGGGTCTGCTTAGTCCAGTCCTTGACTCAGAGAGGTGGTGGATAAGGCATGGTGCCCAGGACAACAGCCAGTAAATTTGTGAGCATTTTCAAGGATGATAATACCCTTCTTTGCCACACAGCTGCAGTGGTTGCTCATGGCCTCAACCAGGATGTCACCACCATCACCCCATGCCCCTCCCATACCTTCTTATTCAAATTGCTTCCCAGCCTGTCCATCCTCCACCTGTATTGTATGTTCCCCACGTGCAGGACTCCATGTTTCCTGTTGTTAACTTCACAACATTCCCTTCCACTATCAACCATCTCTTTGGTCCATCAGCACATTTGGGCTACAAAGCTTGCTGAGGGTGCACTCTGTCCCATCATATGGCTCAATATTGAGTGTATTAAGAAATATTAGGCCCAGAACTGAACCCTGAAGGGCACTGCCAGGGACTGGACTTTGCCACTGATCACCCTTTCAGCCCAGAAGTTTCAGTTCCACTTCAGTGCCCGTTAAGCCCACTCTGCACCAGTTTTTCAAATATGGTGTGATGCGAGACATCTGAAATCAGCAGCATCCACAGCTCTCTCCTCATTCACGAGTCAATCACCTCATCACAGAAACCCTTCGGGTTCATCAGGCATGATTTCCCTTGCTACTGTTCTTCAGGATCCGGAATTCCATTATCTCATGACCAAGACAGCTCCCAACTTCCACATCCTCAAGCAATCTTTCTTTTTTTTTACTACCAGCTCTAGCAGGTTGTCTTCCCCTGTGGGCTTCTCCATCACCAGTGCCAGCAATGCATTCCAGAAACCTCCTTCATAGCTTATGGTCCACTATGCTGACTCCTTCAAAAGACATCATGGTGGTTTAAAACACACTTTGCAAGCAGAAAAGAAAGCAAATCCATCACCCCTTTCAGAGTCAGTAGTTAAGTTACTTTCAAGCTGACGCTCCTCTTTCTCCAATTGTATCCTAGAGATTTTTAGGCCATTAAATATTTCAAAATCCACACACATGGTCACTAAGTTATGTGATTAGAACAACTGTGTACAAGTACCAGGATTGTTTGCATTCAATGTACAACACTAAAGGACAAAGCAATAAATGACCAAAAGAAATTCTGAAAAAAACCCATTTTTAATGTAGTAAGCAAAGAGAATTGATTGAAGGTTAAAAAGGCTATATTCAACCTACTACCTAGCAAAATATACAGCAGAGAGGCTGAGTCAAGACTGTCTATTCATTTTATGAACAGCAACTTAGAATACTCTTCCGATGAGAATAATGGTATGGAAATACAAAGCTCTAGCATTTACAAAATGAATGCTTGTATATTTACGTCCTCAGACAAGCATTATGTGTCTGAAATATTTTCTATGCTACTGTTTCAAGCCAATTTGTACCAAAATCCCTTTTAAAAAATGTCATTTTTCTATATCTTGGCTTAAGTGTGCACATGTTTATATTACAATATGTGTACACATAATTCTAACACACATGCTGAAATCCTTCAGTTCGTTCATAATTTCAACTCTGTATATTTATATACAAGTTATATGCAAAGTTACATATACATATAATATATACAAAATATTATTAGTGCGTATAAATCATTAACCACTGCTATTTGACTCCCTGTTAGAATGTATTTTCACACTCTATCAGGAATGCTCACATTTAAAAGTTGCTGAGAATTATGATTTAAAAAGTGACTGAATTTCCTCAGTTAAATACTACCTATTCCCTTCCCTCTCCATGCTTCAAAAATAACCCCCAAATTTCCCATGTGCAACAAACTGTTAAAAACTATTAGACAAAGCAATTTTTAAATTGATGTTGTAAGGTATTTACTTGAAGGCAAAGATGAACATAAAGCAGAAATATTCTTATTTTTTCCTTTATTATTTTCATAGAAGCATAATGTATTATACATGATCCTACTCTAATAGGTTACATACCAAATTTCAGTTAGAAATAATTTTTAGAAAGAAGTTGCAGGTCCCTTAAGAAGTTGATCTTCAAAGAGAAAAAAATAAATACTTTATCAAAGACTCTTCTACCATTGCACCCACAACTAATCAAAGTATTGTATATTTTCCTTTCAGAATACAAAAATTATTCTGTTAATATCCAGAGTAGGACCTATGTATAATATAGTACCAAAATTGCAAGTTTTTCTTCAAACAGGAGATAATTTCAGTTATTAGAACAGACTGTTATTGCACAATTCATTTTAATTGGATTTCTTTAGTGAATGCAATAATTTATATACCTTTTGTAAATTCTGTTACCCATTTAACGTCGTCTATAGGTCTTGTCCACCACCATTAGCAGGTCTGCCCAGGAAATCTATTGCCATGCATCATTTATATCAATATTGCATTGTAAAGTGTGCAGAACTTTAGACATAATATAGATTTTCTGGCCCTGCATTCAACTTTCTTGATGAGAAAAATCAAGATACAGTGTGGTTGCTCTTGCAGAATATATTGATTCTGAGCTCCCAAAGCTCAGGTAATCCAAGAAAACACCCATTCATCTGCAGGTAGCTGATGAAAAAGAAAACTAGTGGTGTTTTGTCTTGCCTAGGACACAGTGACAGCTGTATGCCAGCCTGGCTGGAACACCACAGGAAAGAAAGATTTTTGAGATGTCACAGAGTTCAACTGAGTGAAAACAGAAGTCATCAGTCTTTCCAGGATTCCTCAATTTAATAGGAGAAAGAAAGCTGGCAAATTCTAGCTGCAAGGATTTCAGTGCATCGCTGTCCTTCTGTGCATCAAGGAGAGTACATAACACACATGCCTTGCTGGTTTTGGCAATATTCTGTAACCACAAGAGTCTAATGGAAAAACCTGCCACTCAATTCCTACATGGAGCCTGGGATTGCCTAGAGCAAACAGCAGAAGCCCTAAGAGACAGAGTAAAAATTCCTTACAGCATTCTGATTAGGCACCAGTGAACAAGAGCAACGAGCAATAAGCTCTTTCTCTTCATTTTGACCAGGCATACAACGAGAGGAAAGTTTTCACAGTGACTGGCAATGCCTCCAACAAAGGCCTGAGGAAGAAGGTACTTTTCCCTGAAAAAAAGATAAATTTCAAAGGGCTGTATTGCCAGAGGTCCCATCTTTCCCATTTCTAACTGCATGCTCACACTCTGATTAGCAAAGAAAAGGGGGGAAATCAGCACAAGTCAATGCTGCAGACACAAAGTCAGTTTTTGCAAATGGTAAGAAGCAGGCCCAGCAGTAGATTGTCAGATACTGCACTACCATGAGTAACAGGGTAGCAGTCGTACTAAAATGTAAAGTGTGCATGGCATGTCTCTAAGGACAAAGATAAGGTTGTTTGAAGTGAGGCAAAACTATACCAAAATATGATTCATAAAGAGATTTAGTATTCACTGCCTTTAGATCAATAAGCTCAGAATTTCAATTGTATTTACTATGTTCTAACTCTTACATTGTCCAAAATTTCTCTTTTTTTTCAGAGAGAGTGAGTTTTAGAGTCTTATGTGCATATAAATTCCTTATTTACAAGAAATATCTATCTATCTATCTATCTATCTATCTATCTATCTATGTATCTATCTATCTATCTATCTATTTTACAATGGCTGGGTCAATTTTACATAATTAGATATTTAAATTGGTCTGCATAAAGCTTTAAAAAGTTAGATTTTTAATATCTGTAAAAACAGAAAAATTCCTGAATTTATGAAACCTCACTGTAAAAATTTTTTCCTAAGTATATCAAACCCTGCTCTCCAGACAGTATTGTTAATTAAATATCCAACAGACTAATGCATCCAAGATAAAAAGCCTGGTCTTTTCAACTTCTGTGTATTTGTAGAGTTAATTAAGTTAAATTTTGTTACCCTTTACTCTCATGATCAAACCTGTAAATCATCTTTAGCGGGAGCTCAAAAAACTTTAGTTTTAAATTTCAGTATACAGTTGTTTCCACCAATCCTTTGAACTTGTATCTGAATAGGAAAGGAGTATTTTACATACAGGGCACCACATCAGTTATTTGATTCAATCCAGTGGTTCTTATAATTAGCTAAAGGTCCCTCACTGATACAGCAATGGTGTTCTTGAAGAGTAAACACATGGCCAAGCTATTTTGCTGTCTTTCCTTGTCTCTTCTATAAGTAATTTATGTTCTCAGACCTCAAATCACATGGATTATGGTGTTTTGGTGTTTTGTGTTTTGGTTTTTTTTATCCCTTGACCAACTAGGATAAATCAGAAAAGAAAACAATGTTTTTATTCATGTGAATGTCCCTAGACAATCTCGTACTGGCCAGAAAGCATAAAGGCCTTAATTCCAAACTGCCTGCCAAAGAAAATGTGCCAGTAGCCCCACACTCCCTGCTCTCTTCAAAATCCATCTGTTACAACAAACACTTCAGTATTAACATTCATCCTGCATCTGTTCTTTATTGAACTTACTTCTATTCCTTTGAGCTTTAGAAGTTACCTGTAAGTTGAAGAGCTTTCCACTTTTTCCCTATCTTCCTCCACTCTACTTATTTTAAATATCCATACACATTTACAGTATTTTGCAAATAATTATCAGAATAAAAAAAAATAAAATCAGAGTTCAAATTGTGTTTACAATCTGTAATAATTTCCCACAAATATAATTCTGTAACTAAGCATGAGCAAACAGGTATTTTTTTGCTTCCATTCTGGGGCTTCAAAACTTCCTAAAACTGTTTGCAAATACATAAGTCAAAGTAGTTCTTTTGCTGCTGTTTTGAAACAGCAAATTTCAGATATCATTTCAGCTTTTTCTTAATTTTTGAAAATAAGTGATTAATTTAGGAGTAAAGGATTTGGATACCTATACTTAAAAGAGCTGACCTATTTCTTTCTGAGCTTGGTCTACCCAAGCATTGTGATGAGCTGCTGTGATAGCAAACAGAATTTTAGGAAGATATTTTGTGTTTTCCCTTCAGGTTCTAAAATGATTCCCATCTCCTCAGTTCCCACTTTGAATGGCTGATACCACCAGATGGTTGTGCTGGCTTCCAGAGGCCTTGCCAGGTGGAGAAATGAGCCAACAGGAAACTCAGGAAGTTCAAAAAAGGCAAGTGCAAAGTCCTTCCCCTGGGGAAGAACAACCCCAGACATCAGTGTATGGATGTTGGTAACCCAGCTGGAAAGTGGCTTTGCCTTGGAAATCCTGGTGGGCACCAAGCTGAGCATTGACCAGCAACGTGTCCATGTGGAGAACAAGGTTAACAATGTCCTGGGCTGCATTAGGAGTGGTGACAGCAGGTCAAGGGGATACCAGGGGATGTAATTCTTCCCCTCTACTCACCACTGGTGGCAAGGCCACATCATGGGTGCTGGGTCAGGTTCTAGGCTCCCCACTGCAAGGGAGACATGGACATCCTGGAGAGAGTCCAGCATTCAGAAGTCTAATGGACTAGAACATCTCTCCTATGGGAAAAGGCTGAAAGTTTTCAGCCTGGGGAAATAAATGCTATGGACACAATTATCTGTAGAGAGGGTGGAAAAAATAAGAGCCCCTGTTTCTTCTCACTGGATCCCAGTGACAGGACAAGAGGCAATGGCCAAACTGAAAGCAGGTTCCACCTGAACATAAAGAAATGCTTTTTTTTTTCACTGTGAGAGTGACTGAAAACTGGATCAAATCATGCAGGGAGGTTGCAGAGTCTCTCACTTTTGAGTTACTTAAAAGATATCTGGACATGGCCCTGAGCATGATGGTCCTAATTGAGCTGCCGAGATGATCTCCAGGGGTCCCTTCCCACCTCAGCCATTCTGTCACTCTGTGAACTCTAATCTCCAGGACTCAGCCATGTTGCTGCTCCCAGTGAGAATCCCAACACATGCCTGTGGAAGTTACTTCTCACACAGCAGTTCAAACAATGCACTGTGTGGTAAAGAAAGCTAGAAATAAAGCAGGATGAACCAACAAAAACCCTTCTTGGCTATAACTTGATACCGTAGAGAACAGTAAGAATAAGCAATGCAAAACTTTGGGATTCAGATACAGGTACTTCCTGTATTCCAGTGTAAAGGCTTCCAAGTAGAAGGAATTAAAGGTCCAAAACAGCACCCAGGAATGGTAGATAAAAACACTTTGAAATTGATGTAAAAGATGTCAGGCTTTGTTAGTATCTACTGATAGTTTGAAAGTACATTCCAAAGTACAAGGGTGTCACAGGAATCCAATGAAAATATTCAGTATCATCAACATCAACAAATTTATTGCATAAACAAATGTGAAATCGTTTTCCCAAGTGAAGAGTTAGAAAGAATTACAGTTCACTGGTTCTTTTCCAGTCTGACATTGCCACACCCAAAAGCAGTAGCGCACTGACACTAGAAACACTACCCTCGCAGAGAAAGGAGACCACTGCCTACAAGACTTCACCAGAACTCAAAAGTTTCCTGGAAAGCCATCTAAAATCTGACTAACACATTGAAAATTACCCATATTTGTAAAAAAGCTGCTTCTTAATATATGTGAGATTGTTGTCTCGGTTTCAGATTCTGCTATGCAGATACCAGTTTTCAGGTGTACCCTTTACAGAGTTACCTCTTGATATGGCTGATGACAATGTATTATTGAACATGGGTAACAAGTTAAGGAAAATAATTAAAAAAGTAACTAGCAAAACCTTTATAATTAGGAAGACATCAAGGCAAGAAGGAAGAACTCAGTTCACTGAAAACTTTTTGACTTGTGCTGTAAGTTCAGTACAATATTATTTATCAAAATTTCTTCCATGACAGAGCTAACATACTGCATGCAGGAGAGGAAGAACATCACGTGAAAAGAAAACCTTATAAAACCTGATATATGGTACTGCAGCACAAGGTTACAGAACAGCTTCTGTAAGAGGCTGATCAGGGCTTTCTTTTTTTTTATTCATATATGGGTATTTCCTCCTCCAGGTTACATGGGCATAAGAGAAGTATTATCTTACCCAGATCAGAACTCCCAAAACAATAATCAATGCAGGTATTACTGCAGCATTCTGCTTGCTTTATTCTGAGTCATGTAAACAATTACTAAGTCAAATTGCACATTTTATCTGAGCAACAGGAACAATAGTTTCTGTACACGCTTGAACAGAGTTCAACCTTGCCTATACCTTGCTTTAATTATTATGATAAAATCTTTACAGTTGTTACAATCCCACTCAAATGCTGTTTGGGATCCCAGAGTGAGTTCCTCTGGGCTGCAAATCTTCATGAAAACCTCATGCCCAATTACACACCAGTGAAAGCTTTTGTTTGCACTAACATTAATCCACAATGTTGTTAAACACAGAGTCTCATGGAAATCTGACTTTTCCAAGTAGTTAAAAACAGAAACTCATATTTTTATTTGCTAGATAGCTGCATTGAACAGATAACATGTCAAATATATTGTTGGTTTGAGTTTCAAATCAATAATTTATTAAAACTCTGGATTTCCATGGAACATTTCTGACTTTGTCCTTATTTTAATGCCTTTCTCTCCCCTCGTTTTCCAGAAAAGTGCAGAAGAATAATTCTATTATTAATCAAAGGCCCATATACTGGCTGCTATGATAAAAACGTTTCCAGTAAGTATTCTGCTAGGTTTTATTAACTCAAATAGATTAAATTAGGTAGTTGAATATATGTGGTCATGTAACAGCTGTTTGTCAACAGTTGGACCATCCCTTGACTTGCTTCTCAGAAACCAACCCTTCACACTGATGATCATTTGTAGCTAACACCAATAATTTAAAATTTGCTAAAATTCTTTCAGCATTTGTTCTCTGGAGAACAAAATTGAATTAATTGAAATAATTAATATGAAGTAAATGAAAAAATTCATATTGTCAGCCTTTGAGCTCTTAGAACTGGTCATTCAAATATTGCAGACAATCTGAGGAACAGGTATCCAAGGATAATGAGACAACAAGGGATTATAAAATATTACCTCAGGTTTGGGTCATCTTTTTTTTATGTAGCACTGATTGATTGAGTATTGCTTTCAAAATGTACGGATCTAGTAAAGTTAACAAGAAAGAAGGTATAAATAAATGCTACCAAGCAATGTGGCCTCTAACAGGAGGCATGCAAGCAATCCACTGGGGTAACCAAGCAAGCTGTGGACCCTAAGAACATATTGTATTTCACAGGGGGTTTCTCTGAGTGCTCAGAACCAAACTTTCTTACACAAAAACCAATTCTGTGTTTCAGCTGTGCTGCAGCAAACTCAATGCAGCAGCACTGACACTAGCTCTTCAGGAGCTGCAGCAGACAGCTAATACAGGCAGTGATGCAGGCAATGATATCAAAACTATTTTTTCTTTATTCATTCAAGTTTTTCTTTAAATCTATATAAGCACTTCAGCTGCTCTATACTATTCTGAAGTATGTCAAAAATGCCAGCTTGTTACATTGGTTTAAAGTTGCTCCTCATTTGCAGGACATTGCAAATTTGATGTATACTGTCAATTTTCCCACCATTATCCATAACACTGACGGATTTCATGTGGCCTCCTGCATTTTATTGCACATCTGCTTCATTAATTTCTCCTAAATTCTCAAAAGCTTAATACAAGATTACACATACTCTGATATTTTCCAGCCTACATTCAGCAAATTGAGGCATATTCAGGGCTTAAAAGAGGGCAAGATGGAGAGACATTACTTGTGCAACAAAAGATGTTGAACAGGCTGCCCTAAGAGATATTTCTGTCAATGGAAATGCTTACAATCTGCCTGGCCCTTGTCCTGGGCACCCTGCCCCATGTCCATGTTCTCTGAGCAGAGGACTGGACTAGGTGATCTACAGAGACACCTTCCAGTTTTCACTTGTTCTGTGGGTTTGTATCTGTGGATGCTAGGAAGCTGTCTGATCAATAGTGTACAGTGAAAACATGGCATAATAAACTGTTCAGTCAAACAAATGACAAATACAAAGCCTATATTCCCTGTTAACATCCATTTAAACAAGAGAACAGGTGACAGTTGGAAAATAAGATGCACAGACAATACATGCTTAGTTTCAACTTGCTTGTTTGGCTGGAGGGGCCACTTCTGGCTGAGACATAAAACATGCAGCAGATGTTATGACAGCATTTGCTTTTATTGATATCCCAAAGATGATTCCATAATACATTCCCATGGCTGTATTTCTATTGATGTTGAATTTATTTCCTTTCCATAGGTTCCCTGATGCTTTGCATTATCACAGAAAGTGCTTAGATAGGGGAATAAGAATTGCTTGGAACAAATTTCACCAATTTGAACTTATATTAAAAAGAATTTAACTATTACATGGTGCTCTGACAGTAAGGTTTTAAATCGATGAAATACGTTCTAAAATGAACACCAATGCTTTTCCATCTCATTTTGGGAAGTAGAGCATAACCTATATATTCCTCAGCTGGTGGGGCATATAGAGACTGGAGATGTCCTGGGGTGACAGGACATCTTCGTGCTTTATATCCCAATCGTGGCTTCTGTTCCCGTGCCCTCAGTTTGTTTTGTCTTTAACCTGTCCCCTCCTCTGGCTGCTGCTGCTGCTGCTTGGCCTTGCTTCTGCCTGCTAGCTGCTTGGCTTTGCTGCTGCTGCTTGCTTGCTGCCTGCTCGCTTTGCTAGCTTTGCTTTTTTTCTTATTTTCTCCTTTTTCCCCTGTTTTTGTTCTTCCCCTTCTTTCTCTCCTCCCCTCCCTGAAGACATCGGACCTGCTCCGGGCCAGGAGCTCCCCCGGAGTCTGCACTTGAGAGAAGCTTTGGACCCTCCTCGGCAGAGAGACTGCTCACTGCTCTTGGACTGGTGAAAACATCCGTTGTCATCTCGGGCTGTTTTTGTTTTCTCGTGCTGGGGAGTGTTGTTTTTTTTCTTTTGCTGTTTCTTAATAAACAAGTTTTTTCCACTTCTCCTCTGAGGAAATCCCTCCCGAACCCGGTGGTGGGGGAGGGGGGAAGTTGTGGGGGATTTTTCTCCTATAAGGGGCTCCTTTGGAGATTTTTCCTCTTGATTTGTCCTAAACCAGGACAGGAGACATACACCAAATAGGGATTTTTTTTCTTTTAGAATCTGATTTTTCTTTTCTTCTTTTTTTTTTTTTTCTTTCTTTGATATTGATAATTTCTCAGCATATTTATAGAGGGTTTTTGAGTTATTTTTGTTCAGAGACTTGTAGTGTAGATCTAGGACTAGAACTGACTTGTGCACTATAAGATTTTGACTTTCTAACGTCCTTCCCCTGTATGGTTGGAAGTCTGTACGTCTAAAATACCTGTCAGAATGTAACAAAGTTCATTACACTGAAAAACAATGTTATGTTTTCAGGAATTTGCAAAAATGGTTATTTCTTCATTGAAGTTCTCACTCAGGATATAGAACCAAGTGCAGGGTTTTTGTTCCTACTCTTCTTATTGATCTTTTAAGTGTTGGCTAAATTACATAGCCAATGAAAATATGTTTTGACTTTAAACAAAATATTTTATTTACATTAGGTAACCTTAACATTACATTGCTGAATCCTGATCACCTGATGGTTGGTCATGATAAATTCTTCATCTGAAAAATGGGATCTTGATTACGAGATTTGAGAAAACTTTGTTTCTGAATTCTTAAAACCTAAATATTTTAGCTGAATTTAAATGAATTCAAAAGGTAGAAAAACAGAATAATCTACTGAAGAACAGGCCTAAATCATAGCCCATCATAATGCTACTAAGGTAACACTTTGTCATTGATCAATTAGTCGATAGGGCAGGAAATGAGAAATTAACATCAGTTAAATAGTTGAATGCCTTAATTTCAATAACAGAAAAAAGTTTTAATGGAACCAAAATGATTTTAAAGTTTGAAGATGTCATTTTTAGTGGCTGAAACTGTTTTACAGGAATCGCATTCCATATTATAATCTCAGTAGCTCTCTTCTGGATGTTTTACATCAGAATTTTAGGGCCAGGTGAGCTGTCTTTTTGAGTCTGGAAGTACCCAGATACACTCAATGTTGTTGCTCCAGGACTAAGCACTCAGCTAATGCATTTTTAATTTCAGACTAGTGTGCAATGGGAATCTTTCCACCCCTGTAAATGTTAGTTAAGGTTTATTTAGCAACATTTGTGGATCAGGTCCCACCTCTACCTGACTTTGTTATTTATGATTAATAAGATCAGGTTTAACTTAACACAATGTGATCTTTGTTTCCTAAGGAGAGCCTCTGCTATTATGTACCCTTGCAGTAAATATTTTGGATGGAAAATGTTCTGAAAGCACTCTACTTAAAAATTTGGAATGGCAGAAAAAAGTCTTAAAGCTGAATCTTGCACCTGGCAGAAAAAAAATTACTTAAATATTGCATAATGGGTAACATTTATATCTGTGAAATAGTGCCTGCCTGATGACATGAAAAAAACCCACCCTGTACCATACATTACTCTCCTCTAAAGAATTAAACAGAGTTTTAAACCATAAAGAAACACTCTGTAGGGGGATAGTATATCTTACATAGATTCTAAACTTCAAAACTTTATTTTTCATCACTCTTCAGGAAGATTTACCATTAGTTGAAAAAGAGGAAAAATCATAATTGTGAGTATTCGCCCTCAAAAAATGTGTAAAGTATAACCAATTTTTAAAATAAGGTCTTCCCTTTTTTTAATAAGGAGGCTTTCTGCTTTTTAAACCCAACCACTAGTTCAAATAATTGAACTGGGGAAAGACCAAAACAGAACACCAAACTGCATTGAGATAAATGAGGTTTTAGAGAATCTATCTGGTGTTGCCAATGTTTTAATGTCACACGTAATTTAAGGGTAAATAATTGCTTGAAGACTGATTACTTTCATGTAGTTCCAATAATTATCTATATCCTAGAGATTACTTGGGATGAATGTGCCTTAAAGAGTCTTTTTTCTTACTTTCATCCTACAACTGAATACAAAACACTGGAACCATAGTGTATGTCTTGAAAAATGAGTGTCATACAGATGTTTTGGTAAAGATTAGAAGACTTCTAAAATCTGTTCCAGGAAACAAAATGTTCATCATGGAAACATAATGATTTATAAAATTCAACATTATAGAAGCCAGTCATGGTAGTGCCACATGCTTTATATTTACATGCATTTAATTTATTTTTGGTATTTATTTTGCCTTAAATAATCAATGCAGAAAGAAAAGTGCTTCCATATGTTCTGTACTTATTGTTTCTAAAGCCATTTTCTTTTAAAATGAGAGCTACAGGCTTCATCTTGTGATTACAGGTTGCGTATTCAAAAGCGGGAAAGAGCTCATGGCATTCGTTCTTGCAAATGATATTAAAAGTATCACATGGTTAATGTAATAAATAGAGAAGTCTTATGTAAGTGCAATTTTCTTTAAAATATCATTAATGTGGATAAAGAGCTGAAGAGTACATTCGTGTAGGTGGAAGATACTGCAGCAGAACACACTCCCAAGGTTCAGAGCAAGGCAAGTATGCCAAGACAATTTTTAAAGGCCTTATTGGAATTGTTTCCATACATTTACTTGGGTTAGAAAAATCTGGAAAAGTGGGAGTTCATTTTTTGAGGGTATTTTGGTACTTAATACCAAAAAGAACCAAAACTCTTTTCTGATGAGATTTGTGTATTAAAGTAAAGAAATATGGCCATGCAAATGCCAGTGGTTGCTCTTGAAAACAGGCATGGGTTAAATTTCTCTGAAAATAAGATACTGAATATAAATTGAAATATGTATTGTGCATCTTGTATTTGTTCATGTACATATAGACCCTTGAAATCTTCTGAGAGCAGAAAAATTATTTTGTTGGGTTAGTTTTGGATTTTCTTTTCATATTAAATGTACATTTATTATGTCTGCTTTCCTCTGTCTCCAAAAAGCAGTGTTGAGGGAATGGCCTCAAACTGAGAATAGGTTTAGATGAGATATTAGGAAAAAATTCTTTACTGTGAGGGTGATGAGGCACTGGCACAGGTTGCTCAGACAAGCTGTGGGTGCCCCATCCCTGGGAGTGTTCAAGGCCAGGTTGGATGGGAATTGGAGCAGCCTGGTCTAGTGAAAACTGTCCCTTCCTATGGGATGAGGGTGTGGAATGGATGAGCTTTAAGGTTGCTTTCAGTCCAAATCATTCTAGGATTCTATGATTATTTTTTTATCCTCAAATGCTGGATAATGCTTTGACTACTACATTCTACTAATGTACATGTACCAGGAACAAGTAAATATAATCTGTAAAGAACAGTATGTCATTGTAAACATGAATGTTAACTATAATGCTACGTGTTGCATACATGTGATTTTTGTAAGCTGAAAGCAAAATTATGTTCTCTTTTCACCTGACACTTTTACGACAAAATTGGTTTGAAACTGGTCATTAAGCTTTCCAAGGATAGAAATATTTTAAAGATTAATCTGCATTCAGTATATGAGTCTATGTGTCACTGCAAGTTGTGGTTAGGCTTTTATTCAGTGAAATTTTCTAGAAAAAATGGTAACAGGCTCAGACTTTCATAGGGTTTCTTTCTTTCATCTGATTGTATTTTAAATACAGTTAAGCCTTTTTCCATCAAAGGTTGTCCTGCTACTTGTACACAACTAATATGATTGAATTACAGAATATACTAATGTGCAATTTTGCACTGGTGTTCTACATCTTTTCTCCAAAAACCTCCTAGCAGAATTTAATGGGTCAGTCTGACCTACTTTTCATATAAAAGGATGACTGCTAAAAATTACCAGCAGTAGTGGACAGTCTATATTTGTCAGATTGTGTCATCACTAATGTGCTGTCAAAAAAACTCACCAAAACTCAACACTTGAAGCCTGACAGACTTCATTGTGAAGTGCACTTTCACGTAAAAATCAGAATTACTTTTCTCTTTTTTTTTCTTTTTTCTGTTGCCAAAGGGGTTTCTTAGTTATTATGAGCAATTGTGCTCCAACACAGCAGTTGGCTTTAGATTTTCATTCATCAAGAGAAGTCAAATGCATTGAGAGTTTTGTTTCAGCTTGCCAAATAGTTATTAGGAAATAGTGAAAGATAAAATTTTAACTTGAAGCTGCTCCAGAAGGAAAATATTCTTTCATCATCAGGCTCTTAATAGGGAACATACAATCCATATATTTGCTTACTAAAGTAAGATAACACCTATATCCCACTCTTAATAAGGACAATATATATCAGATATTTTTACATGTATAAATGTAAATCTACAGATGAAGATGTAAAAAACCCAGCTCTGGTATCCTGTCATATGAGAGTTTCTGTAATGTTGAACTTTGTCACATGGAGAGAGAAAACTTGGCAAAGCAAACAGATTTCTTTCTGGTGAAATGATGCATAATAGAATGGAGATCTTTACCATGGAAGGAATGGTAAGTACGTGAGTAAAAGTAGAAGGCATGAACTTAGAGATGAGTCTGACTTCAGGTTCAGCAGTTGCTGCTAATCTGTGTATTCATAACACATTTCTACTGAAACTGTAAGTGGTGACTGCTTCATTGAATTGTGCATAAAAACAAGATCAGCATCAACTGGCCTATGACAGTCTGGGCTCCCAGGTTTTAGTCACTGAGATTTCCAAGTGTTGTATTTAATCTTTTCTAGAAGTTGTCTTTGCTGTACTACTGTGTTTAGGTTTTTCTTTTTGTTGTGTGTGGGGTTTTTTTTGTTTTTTAAGGGATGTCAGCTTCTTACTTGTGCTTGCATTTTCTAATATAGAAAATTTCTTTCAGTGTACTTCAACGCTACCATAAATCAGACCACAAATAAGATAATCTCCAAGTTTTCATTTATGAAAGGATGTACTAACATTTGTTTTATGTGTAGTTTAAGCTATGTGTACCTTAAAATAATTGTATACTTATTTTTTAGCTAACCTGTTTAAATGCTTGCATGGCTGCACACAATAAGTTTTGAATATAGAGTGAAATGCTAATGAGTTGCTTGTTGTTGTTTATGTTCATCAGACTTCACTAAAGCATTTTACAAACTGTGTGTGTCTAAACACCAATCAGATGGTGATAATTTGAAGTCTTGCTCCAGTGCTTGGATTCAGACTTGT
This sequence comes from Lanius collurio, assembly GCA_020086605.1. Classification (NCBI taxonomy): domain Eukaryota; kingdom Metazoa; phylum Chordata; class Aves; order Passeriformes; family Laniidae; genus Lanius; species Lanius collurio. The sequence continues at coordinate 2,105,608 of JACBWW010000052.1, read as the reverse complement.
GAAGACCAAGGAGTTCCTGCAGTTGATTTCTGTAGTAGGCATTTACTTATTAATGCATTATTGGGTCATAATTTATTTCCTTATTCTGAAATTATAGAATTGTAGTGTGTCAAGAGTTGGAAGGGACCTGCAAGAATCATAGAAGTCCAACTCCTGGCCCTGCACAGAACGCCCCAAGCATCCCACCCTGTGCCTGAAAACATTGTCCGAACACTTCTACAGCTCTGACAGGTTTGGGGCTGTGACCATTTCCCTGGGGAGCCTGTTCCAGTGCCCAACCACCCTCTGTGAGAAGAACTTTTCCTGATATGAAACCTAAGCCTCCCCTGGAACAGCCTCAAATGTTTCTGAAAGCCTAATTTCGGTTACCTGTGTGCTAGTTTTCTTTGCACCAGGGAAGAATGTGACAGGTCTAAATAGAAATATGTCTTTGAAAAATGTGTCTTAGGATATCTATGTAATTTCTACATCAAAACTTTCAGTCAGGTACTGAAACTCAGTTCCCTTACATGATCTTTAATTATGGAGGAACATTAAAAAGAAGTGAAAGTTTTAGAAAACTTGCATCCTGAACTTTTAAAGTTTTCCCATGTGGAGCTACAGTTCAAAGTGTGAAAAGTTTTCTGCACCAGTTGGAGTCCCTTGTGATATTCCATTGCCTAGCTCCATGTCCTTTTCTTCAGTAATAAGAGCTGTCAGATGCATCATTGGAGACAGCTAAATCTCTCATCTCTTGTGACATACATTGTTTTGACTTCATTTATAGCATTTCCTAATGCTTGAAGAGAGAGAAAAACAGGAGACAGGCACACAGAAGGCAAAAAAAAGCTACATCCTCCTGTTCCCTTCATTCCATGCTTATATGGTGGCATATTTGCCTCTTTGACAATGGCAAAATATGGGTCTGGAGATACTAGAAACATTCCATATAAAAATATAACATTATCAAATCTTTCATCCCATTGAGGGTTTCACTTTTAAATATTTGCAGATAATAGTAACATTATATTAAAAATAACTATAATTAAATCTCATTATTTAATGTGGTTTACAAGCCATTACAGGTTGCTAATTCACATTTCCCTTGCGCCTTCTCTTAATGGAAAATGGAGAAGTTACGAAAAAAGCACTGTGAATAAATGCACTTCATGTATGTGGCCAGAGATGTGTTAGCCTTCTTCTTTCTGACAGGCTTTAATTAGCATTTTGGCTAAATTCTACACCTTGTGGCAATAGTTTCAGAGATTCCTACTTGGCTTCCAAGGCATTATTCAAACCAATGTTTTCACTGCAAAGACACTATATACATAACATTAACAGGATTAGTAACTCACCTCTGTTCTTAGTCTTCCTGTCCCTGGTGTTGTCAGAAAATATTTCACAAAAGTATTGGACAGTTCTTTTGCCAGTTTACGTTCATCTGAGTTTTATTTGCTGAAGACTTGTGGCACATGCTTCTCTGCAGCTTTGCAGCAGTTGTGCCTGAGATTGGGAGAGTTAAGGATGTTCAACTGACTTAATGAGAGCTTGTTTTGCTGGATATGCAAGAATTTTCAAAAGCATCTAGGTGGTGATCTCTTTATTTTTCTCGTGCTTTATATACCTGACTTTTTTTGAAGAACTTATGCCCATAAAAAAACCCAAGAGATGAAAAACAATGAAAGTAGGCAGATCAGATTATGGATGCACAAATCCTCATATATAATATTACTTTTATTGGTGTGATGCATGTTGCATCCCAAAGAAACTTTGCTGGTTTCGCTTGCTTTTGAGAGCTGATTATTTACAAGCCATAAATGAGTACTGGTGATCTTCATTGGTGACACAAGTTTTCATTTAATGTTGACCACAGACAATCAGTTGTGTACTGTTTTTTTCACTCCTCCTAATGAAAGGGAAAAAATGGCTTGCTTTATTATGGCTGATACATTTTCCAATCAGTGGGAAAAGGAAAAGCTTCTGAGAACTTGAAAGTATCAAAGGAAAGCTGATCAGCCTTAGCAATTCAGAAGTAAAATGTCTGTGCAAAATGAGAGGAAACCACAAGTGAATGACTTGATAGAAAAACACTAATTTTCACATAGGTCAGTATTTAGATTATAGTTAAATAACTAATTTCATTCTGAAGCATCTTTGCTAGTATCATTGTCACTTAAGATTTCTTTAGTAATTTATATACAAAGAGAATTTGAAAATTTTTATCATTGAAAGGTGTTTAAAGATGGTGTAAGTGGTCCAGAGTGGTGACAGTTACTCCTGCTATTATCACTTGCCTGATTATTTTTTGACTTCTTGACATACAGACCAGCTTTTAAGATTACATTTAGTTTTATTGTTTTCATTCCTATGGGAAAAATATTTTTAGGTATGTCAAATAGTGAAGGAACTAAACAGAGATCTAACAACAGCCTGGGTTCAGGAGGAGACTACTGGGTCTTTGACAAGCTAATAGGAAAAGCCTGAAAATATCAAGCATACATGTCTTCAGTAAAGTGGTACCACATGAGAAAGAGAGCAATATAAACTATTACATTTATAAAAGTATTGCCACTCTAAAAAAAAAAAAAACCACACACAAAAAAAAAAACCAAAAAACCCCACCAAAACCACTAGAAACAACCATTCAATGATTGCCAGCTTTTTGTAAGGAAGTGGGATGTGTTTACCATGCTGAAAGGAGCATGTGTTAAAATTTTGTCAGCTTGACACATGCCCACAAACTGTTTGAACAAACTATATTTATTCACTTTTAGGTATTGGCCTGTTTTTGTTATGAAGTGGTTTGGGGTTTTTTTCCCATTTTTTTCTTCCCATTCAGTCCCAAGAGGTAAGAATCCTATGAATCATTTGATGATTTTTTTACTTGTCCGAAACTGTGGAGTAGGCATTTTCAGCCATTTCAGCTACTTGGTCTTATACCTAGGAATTTAAATAATTTAAATACTTTTTTGGGTTCTGAGTAGTAGCTTAATATTTAATGCCATTTTGATAACTCAAATGACTGTTGCCTATCTAACAACAGGAGAACCAGGCCCTCTAGAAGAAACTTGTCATTAATATCCATTAATGAATCTTTGGTCCTTGAATTTGTCCAAACTCCTTTTGAACCCACAGTTAGAGCTTAATTTAGCAATCTGACAGAAGAAATTCCCAGAAGTTGAAAGCCTTCTGTGTAATGCTTCTTAAATCTGGTAATAAATACCCTTTGCTTCCAGTCTTGCAGGACTTTGTTGTAACAATTTTGCATTTATACTATACAGCATCTTCATGATTTTGAGAAATTATCATAACCCCTTCATCTTTGTGGTCTTTTCTAGCTTTTCTTCATGAGGCAGCTTCTCAAGCTGCATTTTGACATGGGTATCAGAACTGCTTGCAATATGGCCTTCTGTTTCATTTTCTCTGTATCCTTTCTAGTGATGCCCAAAGGGTTGTTGGCTTTTTTGCCTGTCACTAAATCCTGACTGAAAGATTTCAGGGATTTGCTGGTGGTGACTCCAGGATCCAGAGCTGGTTCAGAGTTCAGCATGCTTCAGATCATTTTTGCCTTTTGTTTACCAACTTGCACCTGTTTACCCTGAAGCTCATCTGCCATCTGATGCTCACACACTCAGGTTAGTGAGGTACTCACCACTGTTGTGGCATCTGTCTAACTGGAAAAGCTTGCTATTGTCAGCAGACTTGGAGATCTGACAGTGCACTTCCTTTTCTGTCATGAAAGGTAAATAAAATGAGTCTATCACAGCACTGATGCCTGGAGGGCCACAGGACTTGCTCTTCTTTGTCCTGAGAAGGGAGCATTAAGATCTTCCTTTTCTTTTACTTTGTCTTAATAAGCTTTTTATGTTAAGAAAGCATTCCCACTCATATGGCAGTTCAGTTTCTGTAGCAATTAGTGTTGAGAAACGTTGTTAAAAGTGTCTTGAAAATTCAGATATGTCTGCTGGATGTGGTTATTGATCCCCTTCAAAAACTCTGTCAGGCTGCTGGGCCAGGATTTTTCTTCACAGAAAGCCAGACTGTATCCTTCCAAACAGTCTGTTTATGTTCGGGCTCAGTGACTGTATGTTTTCCTGTAGACTCTCCATCTCGATATCCATCTTGAGATGAAAATTAGACACATTAGCCAGTAGTTCCTGGAATACCCTGAAAATCTCTTTTGGTAGACAAAGGTTACCCTGGCAAGCCTGGTGGTGGTCTCCTGGCACAGTAACAGGTTACACACCTCAGACTATGTTCTTACCACTGCCATGTGAGTTCCTTCAGACCTCCTGTGTGAGTGCTGTTATTCCACATCTAACTTATTAATTTGATTTAATAATTTATTTTCCTTATGAAAGTATCGAAATTTGATCTAGTTCTTCTTCTCTACCTTTCTCAATGAATGCATTGGGAATCTTGAACTGGAATAAAGACAACTTCTCTTATGTCCTTAACATTTATGAATGTGCCTTCTATGTTTTTGTCACATGTAGTCCTGACAGATCCTATCTCTCTGATTTTAAAGTATTTAAAACATCTTAAAGTTTGCTTTGAACTGCTGTGTTACCATTAAAAAAGTCTATCAGTAGATTAATTTAATGCTTTTTCATACCAAAATTTTGGGGAGAAATGTTAACCTCAATACAGTTACAGGACTTGAGGGAATGGCCTGAAACTGTGTCAGGGGAGGATTCGGCTGGATATCAGGAAAAGGTTCTTCACCCAGAGGGTGGCTGGGCACTGGAAGAGGCTCCCCGGGAAGTGATCACAGCACCAAGCCTGACAGAGTTCAAGAAGGGTTTGGACAATGCTCTCAGGCACATGGTGGGATTCTTGGGAAAGACCAGGAAGATGACTTTGGTGATCCTTGTGGATGCCTTCCAACTGAAGATATTTTATGACCCTCTGAGTAAGGCCAGGAGAGAGATATACAGCTATAAGTACTGAACCTCTGGAAGCTCCACGCTCTGGATCGCTGCTGTTTGCCAAGAGCAATATAAACATGCCTAGCAACTTTGAAGTACCACAGATTCCAGTCTTGAGAAAAATTAGCAAGTCTCTGCCATTTTTCTTCCCTAAAGCAGAAGCTCTGGAAGAACTAAATGAGCACTGTAAGGGCCATTAGATAAAACAACCCCTCAGGACATCTAGGAGAGTCAGAAAATGCAATTTCACCCTAAGGGAAGAAAAGAACATAAGTTATTAAACCCAGTTGATGGTATACAATCTTTGTCATATTTTGACTGATTTTCATGGGCAGCTTCTAACATACTTTATTTTGGGAAGCAATTTTAGGTTTACTTTAAAAAAGTTTAAACTACATTTTTTGCAGTTAGATTCTAGCTTTCTTCTCCCTGCTTTTTTTTCCCCCCTTACTACAAAACTTTTGATTAACTGCCATCTAAGGGTAAATAAAGGAAATTCAGATCAGTAATGCTAAACAATCATTTGTCTTGAGCACTGTTTAGGACGTTTTATCTTTAGGGTTCTCCATGCAACTTTGTGAGACAGATGCTGATTTTTACATGTTTAACAAGTTGCCTCTACGCCTGAAGGAATTTAGACAGAGACCTAATGTTTTCTGGGAAATTGATGTTTCTGTTTCTGCTCCTAAATGTTGCAAATAGACATTCTACTTAGAATCTGTGTAGAATCAAAATAAGAGATATAAGCTCATATGAAATTTTACAAAAATCTAAATCCAGTGGAACAACATCAATTTCCCCTTATACAAGTTTTTTAATCACTTTCTCATCTCAGCAGTGAGGAGAAATATCCAGACAAATTTTCTAAAGAGCAACTGTTTAATTACAGTAAGACTCAAGGCAGTGGAGTCTGAGAAACCTCCACATATGCAGGAGTAGGACTCTGCAGCCTCACTGTAGCTGTATGGAAGTCCTGTGTGAGACACTTGTGGAAATATATTTATCTGGGTTTTTTTGATGTAGTCAGGATTTCTAACTTACACTACCTGATCTGTGATATCTTCCACCTGATATTCAGAATATAGCAGGTATCCACTTGTCTGTGTCTCACCTTGTTGGAAAATTCAGGTAAATTATAATTCACGTAACTGTCTTGGAGCAGTTGCAAAAAAGGTTTTTTTTAACCTTATTTTATTTAAAATTATGCTGTAGTGTGTTATGTTTAATTCTTTTTATATTTAAGAACCAGAAAGGAAAGCTTTTTTCCCTTTAGACATTCTGTACAACCAGAGAATGGCCAGGACACTAAATTAAGTAGTTGGTCTCCCGTGGCAGCTACACATTCAAGCTCCAACTGCATACAAATGAACACAAGGAGAAAATGAAATTTACTGGCTTGAATTGTGATTTCTAGGAATTGCTTCTACATTTGCTGAGCTGGCACCTGTCATGGGCTAAAACAGCTTAACCAAATCAGGATCAAAGGAGTTTAATTAATTTAGTGATTTATTAATGATACATAATTAGCCAGCAATCAGTGAAGTACACATTTGGGATCAATATGACTAATACAACAGATGAAACAGAATACTAAAGACTTCTAAACCATCAATGATTTTTACATATTCAAAATGTTATTTGCAACTAATCCTTACATTTCCAGGCACCCCCTTCCCCAATGGTGTGGGTTCCAAAGATGCACCTTTTTCTGGGACTGTGGGCACACACAGCTGCAGGACATGTGTGTGCTTCAACCTTCCGTGTAGCTGTGCTGCTTCCTATCATCAGCTTCCAAAGTGAAAAGGAAAAGGAAAAAAAAATGTAGTGCAGGATGTTGACACTGTGAAGAAGGTGGATTGGAGAAGTGCCAGAACATGATTCCCTGTTCTTCTCAGGATTTGGATGGATGACTAAAGCCATCCATAGAGAGTGTACAGCTTTCTCTAGAATACTACACGCTCCAAGAGGAGCTCAATCCTGCAGCCTGAAAAGGTTATAAGGTTATATACTTGTGGTGCTGAGACTTTTGTTTTTAAACTGCTCATTTCACAAACCTGGTTAAACAAACAGCAGAGTAACTTTCCAGAAGGGTCTGGCCTGCAGGATCTCATGATTCTGGCATGTTGTTTCTATGGTTTACCCACTTGGTTTTTGGCACTTCGTCATCTGAACAGCAATTTTGTGACCTTGTTAGAACCAAGAATATCTGCAAGGAGTTTCTGTAACTTAAATATAGCCCAACTGAATAGATGAACTGTAGACAAAAAAAGTAACTTTTATAGGCTATAAATTTTTATTTTTAAGCTAAATTAAGCTGCATAAAGTGCAAGTCTTCTACTAATTAATCATTGTAAGTAGACATCATTAGCTTTACAGACATTGTGAGTTAGACAGAACTGCTTCATTTCTTTAGTACCTAAAATCTCAAGAAAAACATGAAATTGCTTAAAGCATGGCTTGCAGTTCTGCACCTATAAAAAGTATATTGCTTGGCTGTGCTGTGCTTGGTTGTAACTAGCAGAGATATTTTAAATTTATTTCTACCCTTTCATCTGTGGTCTCCTGTTGTTATTATAATAGTGTATTAACACACATTTTCCTACAATTACTACATTTAATTTTAAATATGCCTTCTGACATTTTCTGCCTTCAGTACAAAATAAGCTCACTTCATCTATTTGATTTGCTGACGTGAAGTACACAAAATATATTGGATTTTCTTATCTGAACTTTTTCGTTTATTTGCACATCAAAGAAAACACCTCAAAATGTGACTAGAATAACCCTGTTTGCTGAAGTAGGCAACAAAAGCTTGAAAACATTTGATGGGAAGTGAAGAATTGCATATCAAATGTGTAATTTAAATATTTTTAATGCTGGTATTTCTGATATCCTGCTGCTTCAAAGTTATTAAATGTGCTATCCTTCAAGGCCAAGATAACAAGAACCAAAATATGAAGCAAAATAGCGTTTTCAGTATGCAGGAGCATAGTTCTGAATGCATTTAAATAAAAACGAACTGAAAAGTTTCCTCAGGCCCCTCAGGTAAAAAATTATATACAATCTAATGGGTTTAGGTGGGAGGATGAGGCTTTGGCCATCCAAGAAAGGTGGTACAAAAGCCCACAGATGGATTCAGCTACTGACTAAAAAGTTAAATACTGGCAATCATGATGATGACTTGTGGCTAGAGATACATAATTTGGTAGTACAAGGGCCTTTATAACAATGGATAATCCCAGTAGTGACCCTTGAGGGACAATGCTCATGGTTTCCACTTGGACATCGATCCATTGGCTCGATGCACTCTGCACTTGCTCATCCTGCCAATTCTTTACACATCTATCACTCCACCCATCAAACCCATATTTCTCAAATTTAGAGGTAAGAATGTTGTGGGGATCTATCTCACAGTCATTACAGAACCCCAGATAGATGCCATCTTCTCTTATTGATGTAGTCACTCCAACACAGAAGGTCACTTTGTCAGGCAGATAATTCAGTTCTGTATTTTTGACAGCATCTTGCCAATCATTAAGAATCACTGTGTAATCTGGGGTTATTATCATGAAGTGTAATTTGGTCTGTAAGTTTCTTGGCTGAGTCATATACATTAATTGGAATTTTAGAAATTTGTGAATGAGTAATATTTTATTGAAATAAACAAGCAAACAAAAATCATCAAACAGTTATAGCAGAGAATCAAAGCCATACTCTCACTTTTCTTTTGTTTTTTTTTTCTTTGAGCCTTGAATCAAAGTGATAAATCTGCTCTGTGTGGAATGTAGATGATTTATGATTATGGGCTTTACATTAAAAAAAAAAAAAGAGAATGTGCTGAATATAAACCCTGAAAACCACTACTAATATAAAATGTTCTTTTTATTACAAGTATTTAATGTTTCAATATGTTAAAAAGAAAAGAGAAAATTTACTGTTCTCTCATCTTCTGACAAAGATGTTGATGTTGAGGAATAAAGGTTATTATAATATATTAAAATATGAGGAGGATGAAATGCAGCATCTTGAGTATTGCTCAGTAAAATAGATGGTAAAAGATAGCCCGCTTAAAGAAATTATGCAAGAGTATGAATAAAATAAAAGATGTATTTGAAATTAGGCTTGATTGAACAAACCTACTTTAAGAAGTGGCCCTGTAATAAGTTTATCTTTTCGAACTCCTAAAATATTTGGCATCCTAAAAAGTGAGAGCAATAAGCTTAGAAAGAAAAGTTAAATTTGATTGTTGATGTTACAACTTTGTGAGGATAGGTAGCTAGATCTTACAAGTCTTACAATTTTAAGGCATAAATATATGAACAAACAAAAGAACACCCTTTCAGGAAGGCTTGGTTCACTGTCCTCCACTGAAAACAAGAATTGCATGTCCAGACCCAAATACTATTTACTGAGCTATGTCCAGATACAAGCAAGAAAATGATGCACCTCTGGTCACTTCTAGCAGAAACATCTGACTATAGGTACCTGGAAAACAGTCTGCTTATCTTTCTGTTTCTTCAGCCACCAACCTTTCTTCAGCATCTTCATTCCCATTGTGGTGTGTACTCAGAAGTATCAGTGCTTGGGTAAAATACATTGTTTTATTTGAAATATGCATGATCAGGTTTTCTACAACCAAGTCTTCCAAAAGATTGATTCTGGCAGCTGTGTGAGCTGTGTGTTCAGGCTAGAACTCAAAAAAAAAAAAAAAAAAAAAGGAAGACTCTGGATTTGCTTTCCCTTCTTTTACAGTTGCAGGGTTGTTTTCCATTTTTTAAATTATTGTTTTTCTTCTAATTTCTGGAAAACTACCCTTCACATCAAGTGTAAATCTGGCAAGGTAGCCCCTGATTACTGTCTGGGCATAGAGAATGGGCATGTTAAGTGTGCTACTGCTTTTGCTTAAGAACAACCTGAAAATATTTTTCCTCGATTTTCCTAATATGTTTTCATGTAAGCTATCTCAGTCTCAGAATGGACCAGAATTAATTTTCTTTAATGGTTGATCAGAATTCCAGCATAAATGTAAGAGTGTATAGAAGTTGAACTAATTTTAAATAAGGATTGTGTTGTAAGGGGATGGAATGAATGGGTGTTAAGAACAGCTACTTCAAGTACAAACTGAATATTTGAAATAACACCAGAGGATCAAGACTTATTTGGGGGATTATAAATGATAATTGATTGAATTTCTTTAATTATAACTAATTCCTGCAGTATTTCTGTGCTCCAGTGTACTCTTTCCTTAACATTTGGAGTCATATAGGCAAACAGTGCCCTCAAACCTTTGCAAACAACACATTTGCTCCTGACTCATACAGCTGTATTGCATTAATTTACTCTCATTGACATAACTGTCACACTGCAGTACTTTTCCTTTTTTTAGGAGTTACCTAGAAACAAGGCTGAAGAGCCTGGAGGGCTTTTAACTGAACCTACTGTTTGCTTATGAAATGTGTGAAGTAGAAATGCATTGATACATTTGGGAGATAGAGCAGATATTCCTAAATCAGTGCCAGTGCAGTTCCTTCAGCTTACCAGGCTGTTCTCTGAGGATGAAGATACAAAGATAGAAATATTAATTGCTTTCACATTAGAGAGAATAGCAGCATTAAGAACATGACAGATGTTTTTTTCCTGAGAATCCACAAACTTACGGTGATGAGAAGTTTCAGTTTATCAGCTGGGGATTTTTAATGACAATCATTGTTCTAAACAGTGTTAAAATTGTGCCCCCCAAATACTCAGTATTTTAATGTTGGTTTCACCTAGCAAGAATTTAAAAAACATTAGTTTTAGTTATTACAACATTTTAGTAGGAAGTTCTTAACAAGCTGAGATCTGGTGATTCATGACAGTTTTCATCAGTGAGCATGTAAAAAACCCTATGCAATTTGAGGACTAAATAGAAACCATAGCTATAATATAGGGAATATGTAGTTTGGAAAGCAGGAAAACAACAGAAGGGCTATAAACATAACTTTGTCATCAGCCAGAATTAGGAAAGAATTGCAAAAACTCATGCAAATATTTATGTAGAAGTAGTACAATTTCTGTGTGGTACCTACCTAATGAGGTCTGGAGTCAAGCTGTCCAAATAATAATTCATGTAGTCTCATCATCAGTGATTAATTGCAAACATTTCTTCTTTCCTAAAAATGACATGGTGTACTAGTATAGTGTTAGAGTAAAAATCTGCTTCCAGAAGTAGAAAATATTATCATGAGGATTTTACACCTATCACTCTATGACATATTCATATTGGAATATTTGTTTCCCCAGGTGGAAAAATTTATTTGGCTATCCAAATGGCAGAAAGTTAAGTGGATATCTATTTCTAAGAACAGGACTATGGATAGCTATTTACCATGGAAGCCCAGATTAGGTGTCAGGAATGTCAAGGCTTGGCTGTCCAGGGTGCAGATGTTGTTGGGCAGTTCACTGTACAGACAGCAAGGTCTGTGAAGTGCTGGTTTCCTCCTAACACAGGGATAGTCACAAAGGATATGTTGTACCTGTAGTGGGGTGTGACTCCTTTACAGTCTGAAAATCAATGGAAGACCCAAAAAGTGCTTGAAGTACCAGCACTGGAAAAGGGATATATCAATGCTATTACCTTGGGTTCTTCCAGTACGTCTCTTTCAGAGCATTTGGGCTGGGGCTGTGCATAGCTGCAAGCAGTTTTGATGATTGTATTGTCGTAGAGTAAGAGGAAATTACTGGTCTACAGCTACTTGAGGGGATTTTATCAATCCCATTAACACAAAGTTATGCACTTTGTACAATGATTGTATCTCTGAAGTCACACAAGCTTGTTCCAACCAGCTTTAACCAGTTCTTTTGCAGTCCCTGAAAATCCCCCCCTTGGTTAGCCTAAAGGAATCCATTAAGTGTAGAAATTTTACTTCAAAATAATTCAGATGTAATTAAATTTGATGTCTTTTAGTTATTTGCCAGACTGTTTTATCTCTATGCAAGGAAGAATATGAATATGAAATATGTGAATTTAGTGAAGCATGACTGGCTATTCTAGTTTTGTATTTTGATTTTAATGCAGTGCTAAGTAGAATCAGGTGCTTTAAAAAAATGTTCCATATTTATCCCAGCTTCTAAAATAGACTGGAATTTAGTTTTTTTTAAAGGCGTTATGTGAGTAAAGACCATATAATCCAGCACAGCAACATTTATTTTAATTCTCTTTTCAAATTTTTACTCTCTATGTAGTGGCCTTTCTCTTCAGGTTTCCAAGTCCCCAGGAGGGTAGTCTGTCACCTGGCTCTTACGACGGATTCTACGAGAACAAGGGCATTGTAAAGGTCACTCTGATTCATCACTACAAAATGTACTACTTTGGTTGCTCAGAAGCACTGTAGGAAAGGAGTAAAGTGAAGTTATGAAGTAGGAGTACCTTTGAGGTACTTAAATTTTTGCAAATAGCAGGAATTCTATAAAAAATGGTGCTAGTTTATAGAGAATTTGAGAAAAAAAAAGTCAAATAAGAGGAATTTTAAATTAGAAAATTTTAATAGTTCTAATTTAATTGACTTTCAGGTTTTAATAATGGGATTGGAAAAAGCAGGGAGGAGTTTCAATTTCCTTGTCAGAGTATGAAATCTCTGATGCTTTGGCACCTGCTGGGCCAGCACCATGTCCTGACACCGAGCAGAGTTCTCCCTGCCCCGAGCGGGGACAGACAGAGCCCAAACGCGGCGCGGTGGGGCCGGCGAAGCACCAGCTTGGGTTTGCCTTGCCTCCCAGTGTCAAGGGCGTGAGAAGGAGGTAGGATAAAGCAGAGGGACTCCTTCGTGGGGGAAGGGATTTACTCAAGAGCAAGATCCATGGAGCGAGACCTTGCCATGTGGCTTGAAGAACATTTTGTACTCAGACAAACAGGCGTGGAAAACACACAGTAACCAATGATACATCAGCCGGGGGTGGTACAGGGGTGGGGAGAAGGGATAACAGCCAGTGGGGAAGGGGTAGGTGGGGAGGAGTAACAGAGACCAATTAGCCACCGAAGAACCTAGATCACTCTGGAAAAGCAGCAAGATATGAGAAATATGGGGAAGGGAGAGTTGCCGCTAAAAATAAGGCATGGATCACAGCCTGCCTCTGGGGTGCTCTCTGTAATTTCAGGGATTTTGCCTGTGGAAGGATCAAACCACTGGACTTTTGGTCCCCTGATCCTGCTGATCCTGGCTTTGGCCACGGTTCACCTCACCACTCTTGAGAAAGGAATGTGTAGATTGTACAGAAATTTTTTGTGTGACTTTGAGGTTCCTCGGTTAAGTAACAGTTTTGTAAGGATGCTGGAATGAGAACTGTGGAAGCAGGTAGATATTAATGAGTGTGTTTGTTACAGCGTTATTGTTAAAATATAGTTAGTAATTTAAGGAATGACCAGTATGTTCTTCTGTTAGTTATTACTGACAAGTAGAATTAGGAATTTTGCTGAGGATGGTACCACTACCTGTGTGTCTAAGTGCTCTCTTAGGCCCAGACACAAACCCTGTTTCATGTTAGAGGTTGAACTTACAAATTAATAAAATTTGGGGCAGCAGTCCAAGTTCTGTTGCATTTGGTGGGAAAGGGGCTCTTGTGCTTCTATGTTCTTCTTAAAGTCTTTTATCTGTTGTTATATAAGTGTGGTTTATATCTGCGTTCTCTTGTGCCAGGGAGGTTTAGATTGGGTATTAGGAAGAATTCCTTCACTGAAAAAGGTGGTCAAGCACTGGAACCGGCTGGCCAGGGAAGTGTCAAATCTGGCATCCCTGGAAGGGCTCAAGAAATTACTTGGCACGGCCCTTAGTGCTATGGTTTAGTTGCCACAGTGGTGTTGTTCAAAGATTGCGCTTGATCTTGGAGGTCTTTTCCAACCTTTATGAATCTATAATTGAACCAAAAATGAAAACTTACCTCTCTGACTACAATTGCTGTTGTCAGAGAAATACAGTTGCAGTATTTATGAGAAGCACAGTTGCAGTATTTATTTCTGTGGCTCTTGAGTGTGACATCCTGTTTTGTCCTACGGGGGCAGAGGACCATTTGATAACTAATTTTCAATGATTCATTATAATTAGAATTATTCAGTCTGGCTAATTAAAATTTCGATAATTGAAAACAAGGATTGAGAGAAAAATATAATTTAGTCTTTACATGGGAACTCGAAGAAAGGACAGGGGAAAAACATCCAAACTCTAATCTCTGTGGAGCTCTGTGGTCAGATTATTAGAGGCTGGCTTAGAATTTTTACTTTGTCAATATATGAGCATTCCATGGTCATGCAGTATTATTGTTGGGGTTTGGGAGTTTTTGTTTTTATTTCCCCTCGAGGAATTTTCTCCCATACTATGTTACCATGTCAACAAAAGACTGGGTACTCAGGAGAAACAAAGGAACTGGCCACAGAGGGGAGGGGCCCATCTGGGGCAACTGTCCTCACCTGGGTGTGTGCTGGGCACTGGGAGACTTGGTGTGGAGACGGGAGAGACTCTCTCGTCAGCACTGCGGGTTTTCCTGCTGTCTTTCCTCTCTGCTGGAAGAACCCCGGGATCCAGAGCCTGTCCTTCCCTGCCTCGCTGGGAGCTCAGCTGCAGATTCGGCTGCCTCAGCCTTCGCTGCTCTGTAGCCCTGCCCGTCCTGCCTGCTGAGACCTCCGGGGATTCCTGCCACTGCTCCGCAGCTCGATACATCTCGCCTGCCACCCAGAATTTGTGCTCCTACTGCTGCCCCAGCCTGCCTGGCCAGGAGAGCTCAGACAGACCCCAGGATCAGCTGCCCAGGGAGGTTTGTGAAGCCTTTCTTCCATCCTTTTTTCCCGAGATCTAATCCGCCATCACTGCGTGCTCCCCGAGCTCGCTCCGGAGCGCCCCCTGCAGCCGCGGGAGAACCATCGCACCTGCCCTGCTCACCGGGAGCCGCCAGCGCCCCTGCCGGCTGTGACTGGAACTGCACCAGAGGGGAAAGGGCCTGACAGCCGAGAGAGGCTGTGCTGGGTTTGTGGTTCTGTCTTGTTGTCACCACTATAGTTATTGTTGTTTGTTTGCCTGTTTATACATCTGTATTTTAGTAAAGAACTGTTATTCCTATTCCTTATATCTTTGCCTGAAAGCCCCTTAATTTCAAATTTGTAATAATTCAGAGAGAAGGGGGTTGCATCCTTCACCTCAAGGGAGGCTCCTGTCTTCCTTAACAGACATCTGTCTTTTCAAACCAAGACAATTATCAAGATCATTTTATCATAAAAAACAAACACAAGAACTACTCCTGTCCTCCAAATTAATACAGGAAAACAGAATGATAATTAAAAGCAGCAAAGTTTCAGGTTTTATATTTACTTGCAGAATTTCTCAGTGTCAGCTAAAAGCATGTTTTGTGTACCAGTGAAGAATTTCTGTTCTCATTTGTGGTCACTATCAGTAGGGGAATAGGAAAACTTCTTCCTTATGGATATATAGAGCTAGGTATTTTTTTTCCTCCTCCTCTTCAGCATGCTTCAACTCCTACACATAATATACTACCTGGGGCCAGGAAAATATCTCCTTCACTGTAATATGGAATTGTGAGTTACTATTATCATGGTTTAGAAACATCATAACAGTAAAATCCTTTACAAGTGCCATACATATATATAGCTATAACACTCATATTTAGACTACTCTTGCTGTTTTCTGGCAACTATCTTGTCGATGGGGAACAGAAGTCAGATATAAATAGCACTTAGCCCTTTCAGTTGCTGGTGCTAATGTATTTTGCTGTTCCATGAAGTATGTGGTAGCACTTTTATGGAGGCTTAAAATCAGATCTGGCATAAAAGAGCAAGTGCATCATGTACTGAGCAATTCAGATCTGGTGCACAGGCTTCATGGAAATGTTCAGACATCAAAAAAATATGTCCAGCTATGAAAATGATTACTTTTCTGGCATTTGAAGCCATGCAGACTATATTTTCATGAGTTATGTACATGTAGCAGATGCAAGGCTAGTAGAATTATTAAGCAAGCTCTAATTTCATCACTGTGTATAACAAGTGTATAATTCTTCCCACTGACTCCAGCAGGAGTCCTTTGTTTCCTTTGATAAGACAAGGTAACCTTACTCTTGTTTAGCCACTATCTTCGAGTGATTTTATGATAATACTGTATTTCTCTATGTACTGCTTTATGCCCAGAAATGGGTCTCATAGCTTTAAGCTGGGTCCTGGAGAGGGGGAAGAGAAACCAGGCAAATTCTTGGATATGGTTTGTGTTCAAGGACTCGCACATACTCCCCCGCGTTCTCAACGCTGCAGAGCTGAGGGAGCACCTTCCTGCTTTTAGCCAGCCTGTTAGCTGAAGCAAGAAACTTTCCAATACTGGCATACTGAAATCCTCTGGAACTTCTTCTTCTGGAACTGTTCGGCTTAGCAGTGATCTGAGAGCCAGATCATCGTATCCCATGGACCAGCAGCGAAGCTGCGGGGACATTGCATCCCAGCCTCAGACCTCGTGAGGGGCCAAGCCAGCTACAGAAAATAACTTTGAATCACCAGCTTTCTCCACATCAAGGAGGTTTAATATTTTAACAGTTATTCATTTTTTGCCATTTGGGCACTCTGCTTGTTAAATAAATAGCTTTTTCACTTTCATCCAAGAAATTCCTTTTTTATTGGTGGGGGAGGGAGTGCTGAAACCTGCCTTCTCTGGGGAAGATGTTCCTTCCAGGGTGTTTCCCCTAAACCTGTCTCAAAGAGAGACAGTCACCTTCAGGAAACTGTAACTTCCTCTGCAACCAGCACCACAGGTGAAGAATTTATTGATTGGTTTGGGTTTGGTCTTTATGGTCCTGATAAAACCCCTAAATCTCTCTGAAATTTACCAAACAGAAAACCATGATCATCTGTGGCTATATTCAGAATTGTCAAGTAACTCTTAATCATGACTAATCAATTAAATCCTTGTGGGTGAGACACTACATCCAGTTGGAGTTTGAAGACCCTTTTGCCATGGGGCCGCTTAACTGACACTGATTAAATTTACATTGTCAGCATTTAATTATTTTCCAATGTTCCAGTTCTGTGCAAATTGATATCAAATGATTTAGTCTTTGCAGTGAATTTAAGACTGTCTATTTTTAAGTTGCAATTTGATATCTCAACTCTGGGATTAGCATGCAAAATTCTGAAAAGGAGGATTTCTGTCATTTCAGTTAAATAGATACACCAATGGTGATATGTTTTTTTCAATTTGCAATTTATAGTGATTAAAAGAAACATTAATTATAGTAGCTTTTTTTGTTGTTGCTCTCCCTTTTTTCCCCCCAATTCCTACTTCAGAAATCTTTAAAGAAAACTTTAGACCTATGAAGGAGTTTGGATTTTTGGTGTTCATGCACATAAGTGGCAGAATCAATAGTGTTCTCAGTCTCAGATTTGGCCTTTAAATGTAAGGGCTACAATGATTTCAAAATGAAAAATAATGCCTTTTGATTGATGATGTAGACTCAGTCCAAGTCTGCTTTTACTTTGGAAACTTACAGGACTGAAGTTGCAGATGGCATTACTGGCAAGGATCCAGTTCTCTAGAATGAACTTGATAGGATTTAATGGAATTAATAATTAGGACATCTGACCTTGCCACTTGGAGTGCTGCAAGTGGCATCTTGGGGCCAACTCAAAATGTGAAGACAAGCCTTGTGCAAGCAGGGGAGTTGTCATAGCACCAAGCTGATCTGCATAAGTTTGAGGAAAAATGAGAACATCTTTATATCCTTACATTGCAGCTTGATTGGTGATTATTAACTATTTATTTGTATATCTGAGAGTTACCTTACTGCCATAAATCTTCTGATCTTCCACAAATCTTCCAAACAAGCTTTCTAATCACATGCAATGGATGTTTATTTCATTATTTGCTTTGACACACTTAACCATCTGTACTAGTTTTAAAGCAAACTAGTGAGGGACTTCAAGTCAGAAATACAATTTAATAAGAAAGAAATAAAATAAATGTAATAGTACAAAAAAAACCCCACAACCCACTGACAGAGTCAGAGTACAAACCTGACCCCCTGACAGTCAGGGGGTTAGCAGCAGTCCAGTGGCTGCAGTCCTCCTGAAGTGATGGTTCCGTTGAAGCAGTGGCTCTGTAGAGAAGGTCTCGTCTTCCTCTGAAGGTCCAGTGGCGATGTAGAAGGGCCTGGTCTTCCTCTGAGAATCCAGTGGAAAGGCTGCCTGTGGTGTTCAAAATCTCCCCTTATATCCAGGCTGGAAGGCTTGGTTCCTCCCTCTGGGCGGAGCATCTCACAATGGGTGATAGAGTCTTATCAGTCATGTGGTGATGGCCCATTAACAGGAGATAGTATAGGAGAGATAAAGGACTCTGCCCCACCTGGTGTCAACAGCTGGCCCATTAGCAGAAGATAACCTCATGAGCTTATCAGGGATGAGTCATGAGGGAGGTGGGGAACACTGTCCCACCAGTTTTAACAGTTTATGAAGATGGTGACAGAATACAGACTTTTGGGTACATTTTACATTGCAACCCAGGACACCATCTTACACTATAAACAGGAACAGAACTTCATAGAACTGGATACAGGAAAATGTTTAAAAATTAATATGGAAACAGTGAAGACCAAAACTACTGATGTTGTGCAAGAAGAATGCAATGGGAGTAACCCATTGAACACTGATGGTCAAATGTATTCCATACTAGAAGGTATCTACTTGGGGAATTTACCTTAAGGAAAGGGTCTTGTATTTGTGGTCTCCCTCTAGCAGTCTGCATCCCTGGCTCTGTACAAGAACTCCCATCTGTTTTACTGTTGGTGCCAGCCACTGTTTTACTGTATATTATTGAACTGAGGTATTTATCATTGGATTTAAAAGAACATACGTGGATTTCATAATGAACTCTCTTTGTCCCTTGATTGCAGGAGTCTTTTCCCTTTTCTAGTCCTTGTTGTTCAGAATTACAGGTTTCTCTTCTGTCTATGAGTGAGACTGTTGATAATAAACCTTATTTTAGAGAATTGACTCATTGTGTGTAGTTTATATAGAACATTAAGAAGACTAATGCTTAGATAAGAGGTAAACATAACTACATTCACCTGATGATAGGAAAACATCTAATTGTATTTAAAATCAGTTAGGAGAATACAGTTAAGTTTAACTGAAGGTGAGATAGAGCATTCATATCATAATAAATTCATTAGAAAATGGAAATTGGTTTATCATTTAAACTAGTGGTGGGAGTTCTTTAGTGCTCCATTTTTAGTTTGCCATCAGTTACAGACAGCTCAATCTATTTATCACTACATTAACCTCATTCTAATGAGGTTAACATAATGAGTAACCCAGCATTTCATTATATTCCATTTATTTGAATGCCTAACTTCAATATTTAATTGAAACAGTAATTGGGGAAATGTCATAAGTTAGAAATGAGACTGGAAACAGAGCTTCCCTTGCACTGCATGTGCAGTTCTTATTTTTGGTGATAGAAGAAAAACTAAAGAATAAATGATTCAGTTTAAATATATTTAATTTTAGTGTTAAACACAAACAAACAAACCCCCAAACCCACCAGGTAGCAGTGTACCTCTACTGAAGCAGAAAAAGTAAATGATATTGCTACTTTGAAAATTACTTGTTTTCAACCTTTGCAGGGGAAAAAGTTCTGCAGTGAAGAGAAATGGTATTTGGGAATTGCTGGAACAGCTCAGACCTCAAGGTCCTAACCAAAAATTTCCTTCCTTAAGACCTTGTCTTTCTCAGCTGAAAAATCAAGATACACAGATACACTCTGTGAAATGTAAGCATTTTTTGCATGTAGCTTGAGATGAGGAAATTGTGTGTACTTAAGGATGCTCACCTCCATTGCTGTTTTGCAAAAAATTCTACATGACCACAAGAGCATCTCTGCATAGAAATTACTGAGAAATTGAGATTTTACTTATCAAATTTGGTTATTATGTGAATAATATTTCAGAGTAATTCCATGTAATTTAATGAATTGATAGGAAGATATTTTGTGTCCTGTGACAGCTGTAATGACTGCCACTAAATTTTTCATATCACCTGTGCCTCAGAATGACATCTGTGCTTGCCAGTAATATATTTTCCCTATGGTAAATAGCAGTGCTGAACAAATACATGCTCCTGATAAGTTCTTGTGTGCACTAGGCTGTAAAGGAGCACAACAAAAATAAATAGCAATAACTTGTCAAACACTTATTAATTTTCATACCACCATATGAAGAAGCTAAATACTACAAGACTAATTTTTGCAAATTGGAAAGTGAGGAAACAAGACTTTAAATATTGTGTAAGAATGTGTCAGAGCACACTGATAGCAGAGCCAGCAATAATGGTTATGGTCTACCTTCTCAAAAAAATATTGTCATTAAAAATCTGTAGTGCTTCTACTTTTTAAAACACGTCTGCTCATAATCTCTGAAGATTATGAAGTAGTATGTCACCTAAGAAATTGGAACCTGAAATTACATTACATCACATTAAAAAAAATACATCCACTCCAAGAACACTGATCTTCTAATTGGTTAGTATGCACTATAAATAGAAGAGCATTTTTTCTTTTCAAAGTATTTAACAAAATGCTACAGTGTTTTAAGACTGTGGTAAAATAGTTCTTTTAATCACAAAACTTAAAAACGCAATGCAATCACAGACATGGTGTTAATCTTTTATTTGTTTGACAGTGCTCTTTTCTCCAGTATTGACAATAGTGATAGAGGGACAGTTTTCCAAAGAAAAGGGTGTACATCAGGAAGTGGCAGCAGCAAAGATACATTTAGAAAGAATCATGACACCAAATTAGACAGATACAGACATGAGACTTACAGCTTTCATTTTATTTCAGCTTATCTTTTTATAGAAAATATGGGTGAGAGCTGCTCTAAGTTGATAGTCCTGCTCCAGATTTTTGGAAAGGAAATTTGTCAAGAGGGAGAGCAAAAGCCCCTAAGCACTTCTGTTTAGTGAGCAGCTGATCTTTGAAATTGAGAGACCATGAGACCCTGTTCCCTGTTTAAAAGAAGGACATAATAATGAGAATTAGGGCACTTTGAGCTAGCCTGTGGTCTTGCATATGTCACCAATAGAGGAGAACAAATAAACCAAATAATTTCAGAGCTTGTTTGTATTACATTTTTTTTAGTATACCTCCTTTTCCTTTAATAAGGTAAGACCAAGTTAAATGCCTACAAATTGGAAGTAGTTAAGAAAGATTTATTTATTTTTTTCCTTGGAGGTGGAGTTGTCATTGCCACTCTTGGCTATAAATTCTTTTATACAAACCTGTCACCAGTGTAAGGTTCAGGCATGTCCAGTCTTCTGCCTGATTATCAGTTCAAAGATATTGTCATCCTTCTGTTCTCTGAAATATGCGATGCACGTCCTGTTGATGATATGAACATGCTGGGTCATTTTCAAGTGCTGGGTCAGGACCATCCTTGCTTTAGAGCAGCATTTTGACTAAATCTAGAATCAAGGCAAGTTTTAGGAGGAAACCCATCCTGTTGTAGGAGTAATTATTGATACTTTTATTGCAGTTGCTGTTTACATATAACAGATATAAGCTGAAAATGTTTTGACTTACCACAGTAGAGTATAACAAGACTGTTTTGTGGAAACTCTTTAGCGAATAATTAATCTAATTTTTTTTTTTTTTGGCTGTCATTTAGCCTGTGTTTTGCATTCTAAGATTGATTAAAACAGATGGTGTATGAATAAAGTGCTAAGTTCTGCGCTGTTTGGTTACCTCAGTATGTCTCCACTCCCTTGTTTAGGAGAGTAGAAGACTAAATGAGAAGAGTGAAGTTAAAAGAAAACTTGGTGAAATCTCTGATGCCTTTTATACTGTTACATACTGTGGAACTTCTGTGGGCTGTGATTTGTGATAAAATGTGATGCTTTAGTATGAAATCCATAAAAGCTCATTTACTTAAAGGTTTCAGAAGGGATGTAGAAGGATGTCAACTAGTGGAAGAATAATTCTTGAGAGAACATGAATTTAAGGATATAAGTAAGTATCTTGAGACCTTTAAGGTGATTAGTGCAGGAAAGTACCAGCTCCATCATTTCAAAAACCTATGGTTATCAAATGAAATTAATTTGTCAGCAGCTTCTCTTAACAGTGCCTTTTCCAGGGTTTGTAGCACACATGGGCACGTGTGCACTTTGTCAGCTTTCCTTTGAGACAGATTTAAAAGCAGATGTCATCATGGTGGTGGGAGAGTCCTGAAGGGTCTATGTCCTTAAAGGATGGCTGCCGATGTTTGTTCTTTCCATCACAACTGGTCATCCTCATATTTTATATATAAGGACAAAGGCATGCCATTGGGTGTTATTAACCTTTCTAAAAGTCAGCCTTCTACATTTAGCTCAGGGAAAGAGAGAAACTTTCCTGCTTGAAATGTTTAAATACCCTACAATGAGATGTTTTACAGTCAACTTCTGCCTCTTTGCAGTATCATAAAATCTACCTTAAACCTTCCATTTGCAAGGTAGCAGTGAAAGTATTTCTATCAATAATTTTCCTTTAAAGCTGCATTTATTAGTTCATACTCTGAAATGTGAATACTGTAAACTTAAATGCACACTTACATCTAAGTTTAGTGTCTTATTCTAAATATTAATATTTCATTTATGGAAACCACGTAGGATTCTTCAGCTGTGAATGTAGAAATGTATGGTCTGTAGAAGAGACCAGATTAATTTGTCATTATTGCTTTAGGCCTGTACATTCCATTAATAGCAGTTTGTCACTTCCATTTTTCATTGCATTATTGATCCATAAGCTGCTTGTGTTTAAATTGAAATTCAAAGTTAATAGTGAATTAGATGTGGAAGACTAGTTCAAGACTAAGAGCTTTTGCTTAAAACCTTAAAAATCTCATTAAATGTCAAAGGAATTTTAAAACACTTTATTATCATTTGTTTTATTGTCCTGATTTTCTCAGTTGTCACTATTGTAAACAGAAGATACAATTCCTACAATAATGGTTATTTCACTGGTTTTGTCAGTCTTAATGTGTTCTTGTTTTCGAACATCTGCAAAAGGCCGGAATTTCTTAGGCAATTATGGAGACTTTGCCCTCACTACACCAAATATAATAGTTTAGAAGCTGAATTATTTGTATCACTATCACTTAGCTTTATATCACTAGATCAGGATCTTCTAAAATGTCCACAATCTTTGAAAGAAGATAGAGTCAATTCATGAGGACAGTGGTGATCTCTAACATGCTTGAACATGGCTGATCTGAATCCATGGGTTGCTATAGGCCAAGATTTCTCAAATGATCTCTGAGTCAATTCCCATCCATTCCTGGTACTTTTCTTCCCTAAATTTTCACTAAACATAGAGGCTCATGAGACCTTACTGTTGAGAACTGAGGCAAAGAATGCATAAAGTCCCTATTCCTTAATCTGTCTCCTACTAAATCATTTGCCTCACAGGGCAGTGGGCTCACACTTTCCATGCTCAGACTTTTAATACTTCCGTATTAAAGCAGTAGATGCACTTCTTGTGGCCCTTAATGTGCATTGTGAATCTCAGCTGCAGAAGAGTTTTAATTTTGCTAACTGGTTCACTAAATGTCTGAGTGGCATTCCTGAATTCCATCTGCATAACAGCATTTTTTTATGCCACGTGTCTGTCATGAATTTTCTGCTTTAGCCGTATTGGTCTCCTAAATTTTCTTCTTGTTTTCTCCAGCAGAAGGATGAACGGTTAGCCAGCTTTCTTGAGTTCTTTTGCTGTTTGAAGCTGCACATGGATCCCATTTCCCCACTTTCTCAGTAAAGTGCTATCTGTTCTTTGGAAGTCAAGGTGTTATGTTCTGCTATGTGCCTTCAGCCATGGATTGCTACAGTACTACCAAGATTACCACTAATTGCCACATCCCCTACTTGTTTATTTCTTGTTTAGTGAGTAGTAGATCCAGGTTTGTATAATCTTTGGCTTTTTCATCCAGATCCTTTATCCCTGGGATGTGACAGTTACTCACTGACATCCTCTTTTGTGATTTCTTGTGTCCTGTCATGTGGCATTCACAACAAATCTCAGGGAGGACAAAGCTTCTTGTGTGAACAAGGGTCTGTGACACAGAGATTTCCTCAAGTTCTTTACAGGTTCTGCCTGCTACCTCACCTTGATCAGAGAGTCTGTGGCAGATTTTCAGCAGGATGTCACCCTCTGTAGCTTCTTACCTGATCCTAACCCATGAGCTCTCAATAAGATTGTGTCCCATCCTGTTGAAAAGCTCCCTGAATCCGTACTGCTCTTGTGCACGGACGGCAACTCCCTTCCCTGGTCTCCTTAGCCCTCCTCTCCTGCAGAGCTGAGGTCTGTCCATCACAGCTTTCTAGTCATGCAAGCTCTCCCAACACATCTTAGTCAGAGATTTGAAAGCAAAAGAGTTGCTGTGATTTACTGAAAATGTATACTACGTATTTACCAGTGATTTTTTGTGATGTATAAATTTTATTATTTCTGACATAAAGCCTGTAAGATAAATCATGAGAGGCTGGATATTCTCCAAGAATGTACACTGGGAGCCCAGAAACCTCATGTGTGCTGGGCTGCACCCAAAGCCCTGTGGGCAGCAGGGCAGGGAGGGGATTCTGCCCCTCTGCCCCCTCTGCTGAGACCCCACCTGCAGTGCTGCATCCAGCTCTGGGCTCCCAGCACAGGAAGGGCAGGGAGCTGCTGGAGCCAGTCCCAGTTACCAGAGGGATGGAGCACCTCTGCTATGAGGAAAGGCTGAGAGAATTGAGATTGCTCAGCCTGGAAAAGAGAAGGCTTTGGGATGACCTTGTTGTGGCCTTTCAGGTACTTGAAGGGAGCCCACAAAAAAGATGGAACAAGGTTATTTACAAGGGCCTGGAGAGACCGGACAAGGAGGAATGGCCTCAAACTGAAAGAAAGAAAGCTTAGATTAGGTATCAAGAAAAAGTTATTTCCTGTGAGTGTGGTGAGGCCCTGGCACAGATTGCCCAGAGAAGTTGTGGCTGCCCCATCCCTGGAAATGTTCAAGTCCAGGAGTGAGCTCTGAGCAACCTCATCCAGTGGAAGGTGTCCCTGCCAATGGCAGGGCAGTTGGAACTAGCTGATCTTAAAGTTCCATCAAACCCACAACATTCTAGGCTTCTGTGATAATTAGAACATAGTAGAATAGTTCTTCATGTTGTAAAGAAAATGTATTCCCTTAATTGAGAGTAATTTTAATCACTGATAGTATTTGCACTTCCTTTAAGAACCTTTACAGCCTGCAATGGTCCCTTACTGTTTCTCCTCACTTCACCATAGCTTGCTGTTATCATGACACTTGATAGTGAAGTAGAACTTGTTGTTGGCATGCTGCTGGTGGCTGCTCCAGGCAGCGTACTTGTCAGGTTCTTAGGAAATCTGTGACTCCCTCTGTGGATAAGAGCAAAGTTACCATGTAGGAGCACTCTGAACAGGTACACTTTATTTTCAGCATAGTATCTGTGTGGTCTTTCTCCGCAGTCACTCAAATGCATTCAGCTGCTAAGCGTGCAGCAGCTTTTTATTGTGCAACATTTGAAGCCCAACTAAACTGGTTGAGGAGGGTAATTCCTCTAAAATATTTCAGCAGGTAGAAAGATCTGGGCTTTTCACAAACCATGCCCTGAGTTTCTCTGTGCTGGAGAGAGGGGGAGAAGTATGTGCAGTTGCTCGTGTCTTTCCTGATGCGTGCTTGGGGAGGAAAACTAATCCCTGGTGAAACCGGGTGCTCTTGAGTCATAAAATGAAAGCAGAACTGTTGTAAAAAAATCAAAACACAGCAAAACCAACCAAACATAAACCCCAACAAACTCAAACCAGAAATAGAGAATTGAATTTTAACAGAGTCCTGGTTTAGATGTTTACACAACTGAATATATAACTACATACGCAGGTCTGATTTAAGTATGCAAGTAGTTTGTTGCTTATGCTGCAATTACTTGGGTTGAAGTTGAACATATGTTAACATAACTGTTGATTGTAGAAGAAGAGCTGTTTCTTCAAAAGAGTCACACAATCGTTAGTTAATATCTTGCCCCAGGAATTCTTGGTTTAATGATCTGTTTTTTCTTGGTTATAGCAAATAAATGAAATGTTACTGTACATAGATCTTTGTTTAGTAAAATGTGGTAATTTAAGTGTGAATTATTAGACTGAAAATTTCTGTGCTTCATACTGTGTTTTTTCTTATAAAATCCTAAGTTGAAAACAGATGTGATTTTTATACCTTGGGAGGGCTAATCAAGGCTATGGTGAGAATTTAAAATTCTGGGAAGCAAAGCTGAATTACCTGCATTTAATGTTTTCTGATCATCTGGCAAAATAAACATGAAATAGAGAATAAGAAGTCACTTTATTGTGAACAGACCTTACTGATTAATCTTTGTTACATAAATAGGGACTATGGAATGTGTAGTGGTTTAGTTCGAAATATTTTCCTTCTGTGAGATAAGAATTAGGAGAAAGCAAAGCAGGCACAAAACTTTAACGAATGTAAAGAAGATTATTAACAGAACTAAAAGAAAAAAAAGTCAGAATAAACCTTCAGAACACTTATCCTTCCCCCACCTCTCCTCTCTTCTCCCACTGACAACATAAAGAGACAAAACTTGGGATTTTTCCAGTCAGTTTACCACCTCTATGGTAGTCTTTCTTCAGTTCACTTAGGGAGAGGAGTGTCTCTTGCTCATGCCATGGAGACATCTCCACAACAAACAGTTCTCTCGTGGCTTCAATGTCACAGCAAGACACACGCCCAGGATGGTTCTCTGCTCGCATGTGAAAGTCCCTTTCCTTGACTTACAGTTTTCCCTACAACTGTTTTTGAGGGTTCAATCTTTAGCTAATGGGGTACTATTTTAAGGATGAGCTGTTCAGAAGCAAAGGTTCTCTTCATCTATCTCTGAGATCATCATGTCTAGGAACAGAGGTCTTCTTCCCTGGGAAGAAGAGTCTTAACCACTTTCATCTCTCTCTGTTCAAGCTTCTCACCAGATCACAGCTACTTCAACATTTGGTGGTTTCAGCACAGGTGCCTTTGCTCATGGTTGCCATTTGAACACTCCATCTCCCCATGCTTTTCATGAAATTACAAAGGCTACTTTGATGTATCATAGCTCATCACTATAGCTTTACTAAAGAATTTCATCTTCTATGTTTGAAGCATCTCCTCCTTCTCCTCTCTCAGGGTTTCATCTCTTCCTTCTTCACTGACTTTGGTGTCTCTATGGAGTTTTCTTCATGTGCCTTCACCTTTCCTTTTCCTCTGACTTGGGAGAGGATTGGTATCTGGAGGCTTCATCTGTTCTGAGGAATCTTACAGCACTAAAAGAGTTAATCTCACCTGGGCCTTGCAGCTGGAACCTAATAATTATAGTTCTGGCCTAAAACCATCATAGATGCGTGCTCATTTCTCCATTTATTTCTGTCAGTGCACTTGTGACATTTCAGTCTTTGAAAAACTTGTACTTTGAGGTGTGTCCTCACCAGGACATCTGTGAGATGGATAAGTAAGATGTGGGAAACCAAAGTTTAGGGTGAGACTCGCAAGTAATTTCATTTTTCCTTGGTATAGGAATAGGGTGTCAGTGTGCTATCAAAGACTGGCAGATGAAGTATGTAGGACATTTCCCTGAGATAATGTGATGGAGTTATAATTTCTATTTGACATAGGGTCTTTTAGGCTTCTCCTGGCTTTTACAAAATTATTTTGAATTTTATGTGTTACACTTTTTGCATTACCTGATTCTTCTTTTAAAACCCCAATAGAAAAATCTTACCACATGTGAATCTGCAGCTGCTGCTACATCTCCAGGATAACAGATTAGTCTACTTTAATTTGGCTAAAGTTTAGTCTGTATATATAGTCTGTTCTCTATTCAAGTCAAAACCAATTACACAGTAAAAGTCAGCAGAGCTCCTGAAAGAATAAGGTGCAAACTGCTTGAAGGAAAGAGAATTGTTTATAGGTAACCAAACTAATTTTCTCCCAGTCAGATTCTCCCAGCTAGCTTGAAGACATGCTGGTAAATCCAGTATCCCTTTCAATGCTTGGGGTCCAGCAAATGCTAACTATCTCAAAACCAGGGAAGCTTTCATCCTTGCAGAAAATGGGTCAGGTTTCAAGAGCCAGGACAAAAGCTTTGTGAGGAGAGAAAAATCTTCTCCGTCAGGGAAAAATGTTTCAGCTTTTGTTCTGAGAAAAAGCAAAAGAACCTCCAAATATTGACTGTCCCATGGCAGTTTCCCCCTACAAAAATCAGAGTCTTCTAAAAAGATATGTTATCACAGGAATATGTACATATTAAAAAACAAACCTTTAGATATCAATTTAGCAAAGCAAAAGTTGTTCAAAGAAGTTCAGCTATGAAGGTGAAAATATGGTGCCTTCAGAGTCCTTAATTTGGACTCCCAAACTAATAGGGAGTCCAAATATTTCCTTTCATAAGAAAAAAAAGAATCCCGAGTGTTTGAGGTTTTTTCATGAGGAGAAAATAAAATGTTTGCTTTAAAGAGAAGAAAACATATTCTCTGATTTATGCTGAGTGACAGCAGCCCTTAAGGGAAGAGATGATTAATTACAGGGTTGCTTGATGCAGGCTTACAGGAAAAACTGTTATAACTTTGGTCAAGTTTTGAAGTTAGGGCATGTTTCCAGGCATACAGCTCCTTTATTTTGAGGCATACATTCAGGGTAGAACTAATTTGGAAGAGAAAGAAGGGGGTAGAAAAGATGAGAAAGAGAGAAGGAAAAAAATGTCCCAGAGACCTCAAGTGGGAGGAGAAATGAAATAAAGATTATTTAGATGTTTATTTGTTCCCTGGTAATCTTACAATTGCTTAAAGGGTGGATGTTTTATTAGGAACAGATATTTACAGAGGAATTTAAGATTAAATTAGGTCTCAGTGCTATTGGTAGCATACAGATCTTTATATCTGACTTTTATTCTCATTTGTCAAATTCTGAAAGGAAGATGTGAGCTATAAGAACCAAAACCTGTTTGATTACATGAAAATTATATATGTAAGTATGTATGAGACTTAAAGGTAAATTAGCACTAAAGGGCAAATGCACAAAATAACAGGTATTTAAATACATGCCACTTTCCCTTTGGCCAAAATCATGACTTCCAGGACAAAGAAAAATTATTCCAGCATCCTCTGTCAAGATAAACTCTAAATGAAGATATCAGGAATCTGAAAAAAACTTCACAAATCAAACAAGTAGCTACTGTGGGTTGATCGAGACAGCAACAAAGCAGTCACCAGTCTCTTGTTCATGCTGCCACTGCCCAAAAACTCCAGTGGGATGGGGAAGAAAGAAATCTATGATGTGGGGTCTGTCTGTTGTGGTGATTTGAGAGGGGAGAGATGATGTTGTGTATTGAATTGTTGGGTGAAGAAGCCAACTCAGGTTGGATTTGTGCTGCTTGGTTCCTTACAAGGCTTGTCTTTTTACCAGTTTTGCTTTTACTGGCTCTTCATGTGGTGCTTTCCAGTGGACTACAGCTATGATGGAAACTCAAATCAGGGGTTATTTTTTCTTCTCAGGTTAGGCATCCTGAAGGTGTAGAGGCCGGTGGGCCTGCTGAGAAAACTTCCCCAGAATGCTCTGTTCTGTTATGTTAATGTACCCCAGTTCTGCTCCCCTGGTTGGCTGCGTTGGTGGCTACAACCCTTGTTACTTGATACACCCTGGGAGTTGCTTCATCAGTTCCCTTACCCTGGGCCCCTCTTTGTTCTGCCTGAGAGAGTTCCCTGAACCCTTGCATGGACACATTAAATCTCTCCTGTAGAACCCTATGCAAAGACTCTTGCTGCTCATTTCATCGTCGGACTGTTTTAGCCAGCTATCTGGTCGGTGTGTGTGAGCTGCCAGCACCGGGCGGCTTCGTCCTGGAGACGCTTTCAGGAAGGTCGCTACATGGAACCAGAGGAGAAAGCGACAAATGGCGCCCGAACAGGGACTTCCTTGGAACACCCCTGAAAGCGTCTCCAGCAGTCTGCGCTGCTGGAAGTTCTCATTTCACACAGCTGCCTCACTGAAGACAACGACTACAGGACCCCACTGCCCGCAGCAGGCTGCCCAGCGAGCGCTCCGCCATGAGGGCCCCGTGTGGTGCCGCCCCCCCTGCCACTCCACACCGCTCCTCCGTCTGCCGCAGCAGCGAACTGTGAGGTACTGCATGGAGGTGCCCTGAGAGTTTTCCTTGAGCCCAGAGTCCTGTGGGTGAGATATTAAGTCACTTTTCTCTCTTCCCTTTTTATTCTTTTTCGCTCTGCTGCTAAGAAGAGATGGGGGCGAAACTGACCCACATCCAGCAAGATGCTTATATCCAAATCAAATCAGCCCTTCTTTACAGAAATTACTGCTTTTCAAGGGCAGAGCTGAAGCATTTCATTCACTGGCTGTTTAAACACTTTCCTTACCTTTTGCAAGACTCACTCCTTTCTAGAGACTTTTGGGAACAAGTCGGGACAAAGTTGGATGCTCTACAGTTTAAAAATGACTTATCAGCAAAAAGGTTTTATCCTTTATTCACAACGATTCTTAAATGCGTTAAAGACATTGAGTGTTCGGGAAGCTTTATCCCCACGTTAAAAACCCCCTCACCGTGTTCCTCTCCCCATGTCCCCGACCCCCTCTCCCTGCCTTGGACGGGATCGAGGGACAGATCTCGCCCAGGGGCGCGGGGCAGCTCCCATCCTCCTTCCACTTCCCCTTCCCGGGGCGGCACCGGCCATGCTGTCCCCGGCTCTCCCCCCAGTCCCCTGCCTGTGCCCACTTCCTCAGCTGTGCCCCAACATGGCGTCAGCCATGCAGCCCCGGCTATTTCGCCATCCCGCGGTCCCCCTCCCCTCCCTCCTGTACACGTCATCACGCACAGCGCGTCCCCCATCCCCGCCGCTGCTCCTCTGGCTGTGGGCGCGCCCCCGCACGCCCCGCCTCCTCACCCTGCTGCCTTTTTGGTTTCTCCTGCAAACTCCTCTCCCGTAGTTTCTGCTTTAAACCCCACCGCCGCCAGCCTGGCTCTGGCAGTGCCGGCATCCGAAACCTGTCACACTTTTCCCCCTGCCATGCACCTCCAGGCTGCCACGGCTTGCCCTAGAGAACATCCCTCCTCCTTTTCAGAGGGTGACAGCAGCACTGCGGAGTCTGAGTCAGAGCCCAATGATAGATGGGCAGAAACACAAAGACAAGCCGTCCTGAATGGAGATTGTGAATTGGCCCAAAAGATTTCAGCCTTCCCAGTCATTTTAACAAAACGGAGTGGGGAGAAATGCACAACAGAAAAAAGATGGGAGCCAATTCCCTACAGAGAAATTAAAGAGCTTTGCAAGGTCGCTAAGGAACATGGGCGGGGGTCACCCTACTTTAAAAATCTGCTCCAAGTCACTCTCTCCACTCTCACCCTAGTGCCCCATGACATTAAAACATTATGTCATGTCTCCTTTCTTCCAAAGATTATATGCTGTGGGAAATGATATGGAAAAGACAATTGAGGCAGCTTCTACAAACATATCAAAGAGACCGCACTAGGGCTCATTTGACAGCAGAGTATCTGAGTGGAGAAGGTGACTTTGAGCACCCCCAAGACCAGGCCAAATTCATACCCGAGGCTGTCCTAGGACACATCAAAAGGGTAGCAGAGGCAGCGCTGCTCCAGGTCCCAGATGATGCCACTCCCACCTTAAATTTTTCAAATGTTAGACAAGGCACAGAAGAGTCTTTTGTTAACTTTGTTGATCGTCTAAAGAGTTCTATTGAGAGGCAAATTGATAATGCAGAAGCCCGAAAAGAGATTTTACATAGTTTGGCAATGACTAACTCAAACTCAGAGTGCAAGAAAATCTTAAGGGCCCTGCCTCTCGATCCTGTGCCTACAATAGACCAAATGATCAAAGCCTGTGCCAAACTAACATCCACTGAACACGTGATAGCAACAGCAGTCTCAAGAGGGGTGGCTGAAGCCTTAGTGGTATCATTAAAGGATAAGCAGAAGTGTTTTAACTGTAGAAAACCTGGACATTTTATAAAAGACTGCCCAAAACACCATGTAGCCAAAGACTCTCATTGACCTGTAGGGTGCCCACGCCAACACCAGCAGCATTCAAAAATCATCCAGCAGAGTACGGGATGGCCCTGTGCTACACGTTTTTGGAAACAGTGTTTGCCTCAGCCCACCCAAGAGAGAAAGCCAAAGATGCCATCTGACACTTCCTCCTGGCGTTTGCCACCCTGGGCATCCCTGCAGGCCCGAGGTGGCTTCCAGAAAAGAACATCAAACCCTACACCAGCCCAGCAAACACTGCCCCCATGGACACAACCTCACCAGAAACCAACAAAGAAAAACCTGAAGACCAAAGAAATGCAGCCCAGAGACAGTGCAGATTTCCATTACAGACATCGACCTGCCATCCTGTCACCAGAATTTCAACCAGGACATCGACCTGATAACCCATTGTGGTGCCTCCTTAAGTCTTTCCCAAATTGCCTTCATTATTGCAGTCCCTACCCCGTTCATCCCCCTGTTGCTTTCCCACCAGCTAATGCTCCCTACCTCCACCCCTTTGTGTTGCCCTTCCTGCCTCCGCACTCCCCGATACCCCTTTTGGGATGCTTCCTGATGCATTGCACTCCTGTTTTATTCACTCCCCTTTTCCCCTTCCTCAGCCACATAAACTCATACCCCTGTCACCTCACTACCACCCCCTTTTCCCCAAGCTTTTAACTAATAAAGAAAAGGAAATGCAAAGAGAGAGGGACAGGAAGGTCCCCCTCCTGAAATTTTGCAAATTGTTTAACAATCTTGTTTGAAAACCCCCAGAGAAGCAGCTACCTGAGCCCGTACCCTCACTCAACACCATGATGCCCAGCTCCTGCCTCCCCGCTTTCCTCTGGATGATCTTGACAACATTAGCCGTGGATGCTTGGTTGGTAACACAACCCAAGAAGAACATATAGCGAAAGCATCCATGCCAGCATCCAAAAGATGAAAGCCTTCATCATCAATTTGAAGAAAGAAAAAACCACCTGAGTGGTTTGAGGACTTGCTGTGACACTAGAGACTCATGAGGTGTTTAGCTTCCCTGTTAAA
Organism: Lanius collurio; assembly: GCA_020086605.1. Taxonomy (NCBI): domain Eukaryota; kingdom Metazoa; phylum Chordata; class Aves; order Passeriformes; family Laniidae; genus Lanius; species Lanius collurio. Next base: position 2,072,572 of record JACBWW010000052.1, on the reverse strand, counting down.
AGTTGTCTTATAGATTCCTTTAATTGTTTTTGTTGTTTTGTGTGTGTTCAGTTGCTTAAAATCTTTGCTTTTGAGATCCCTAAGAAAGGTCCTTTTAATTAGTAAAGAAGGGGGAGCTGTAGAGGCCGGTGGGCCGGCTGAGAAAACTTCCCCAGAATGCTCTGTTCTGTTATGCTGATATTCCCCAGTTCTGCTCCCCTGGTTGGCTCCGTTGGTGGCCACAACCCTTGTTACTTGATACACCCTGGGAGTTGCTTCATCAGTTCCCTTACCCTGGACCCCTCATTGTTCTCCCCGAGAGACTTCCCTGAACCCTTGCAGGGGTGCAGACACATTAAATCTCTCCTGTAGAACCCTATGCAAAGACTCTTGCTGCTCATTTCATCGTCGGACTGTTTTAGCCAGCTGTCTGGTCGGTGTGTGTAAGCTGCCAGCACCGGGCGGCTTCATCCTGGAGACGCTTTCAGGAAGGTCGGTACATGGAACCAGCTAAGGAGAAAGCGACATGAAGGTACACATCAGATTACTACATCTGCCTGCATTAACCAGCAAATACACTTCCATCCTTGGGAAAAAATCTATCCCTTGAAGGTCTTTGCCTTTTTCCAAAGAATGGATAACCCACAGTTTCTGATCCAGTTCCCTTTATGTGCCATGGGAGCTGTAGTTCCTTCCACAGTATGCAGGGTTTTCATTTGGGCAAGAAGATCCTCTAGTGTTTGCTAGAATGTGACTTCTAGTCAAAGTGCATCACAGTGCTTAAATCTCTCAGCATTCATTGCTTACAGTATAATTTTTAATAATACATTGCCTTGTTCTGTCTTCCTGCTGGCTGGTGCACAACAGGGAATGTGATATTCCCAGTCAATGAATGTATTTCTTGGCATGGATGCCAAAAAGTAGTTTCATAATTGGCTCATACTGTCCAATTCAGTTCTTTTGGGGGTGTTTTGTTATCATAAAACTTGTTTTTCAAAGTTCAGGTTATTTTGGGTGGCAGTACAGGTTACAGGGAAGGTTTCTAAACATCCAATAGCCATCTCCACCACTGAAAGCATGTGATGTTTGCTTCAGCATGTTCATGCAACTGTGATCCATGTAGTGTCAGCTGCATGATGTGTAGAAGGATCCTTCGTTTGATCATTCAGGACAGCAGAGATATTTGTGGTGCCAAGATCTGTGCTTCTTTAATAAGTACTTCTGAGGCAACCTGAACCACTTTGCGTTTTTTACTGGTCTTTTTCATTTAGGGTGGAATGGGACTCAGATCCTCTGTGCCCTGGCTTCAAAACTCCAGAGGCTGGCCTTGGGTCTCTCCAAGTGCTCTCTGGCAGAGGGTCTAGCTGCAGCCATATTTCCTGGCTGTGGTGTAGGCCACCCTTCTTGCATTCTGGTCCTGTCCAGGTGGTCTAAGGGCTACTGCACTGTCAGTTTCATGTTTGATCTCTTGAAAGATTTGTTGCTGCTCAGGGAACTGGTCAAAATACTTCCTGTGTTACTCAATGGAGAGAGCTCCCAGTCTGACTGCAACCAAGGATATGCACTGTCCAGAAACTCACTGTGCCTGTGTTTTCTTTCTGTTAGCTGGTGAGAATATGGCTGCTACTGTATTAATCACATGCATTAAGATGTGGTAATAGCTATATGAAATTTTATTTTTTAAAGCTAAGTCCCTCATGCAGGTCCTTTGACCTTGCTTTGTTTTGGGCAAAGTCAGCTTTAAAGGAAAATATTAATCATAGAATCATAGAATGGGCTGGATTGGAAAGGACCTCGAAGATCATCTAGTTCCAACCCTACTGCTGTGGTCAGGGACACCTTGCACTAAACCAAGTTACTCAGAGCTCCATTCAACCTGGCCTTGAATATTTCCAGGGATGGGACATCCACAGCTTCCCTGGGAAATCTGTACATGTGCCTTGCCACTCCTACAAAAAAGAAATTCTTCCTAACATCTAGTCTAAACCTACTATCTGTCAGTTTGAAGCCATTCCCCCTTGACCTGTCACTCTAGGCCCTTGTAAATAGTCTCTCTCCATCTTTCCTGTGGGCTCCCTTCAGGTACTGGAAGGCCACAATTAGGTCACCCCAAAGCCTTCTCTTTCCAGGCTGTGCAATCCCAATTCTCTCAGCCTTTCCTCATGGCAGAGCTGCTCCATTGTAGGGTCTGACAAGCCCCTGTCCTGGCAGGAAGCCCTTGTTTAGATAAAGGGAACTGTAGCATCTCCAGACGGGCCTCTGCCCTGGAAGGGAGGCCTGGAGATAAGGAGGTAGCACAATCTCCCTCCAGGCCCCTCTTGGGGAAACAAAGAGCCTTTTTAGTTACGGCGAGAAAAGATAGACCCAAGATCCTCTAGGAAACTGTATGTAAAATACCCTAGTACCCATTGGTTTCTTACCCTTGTACGCCCACCTCTGTACCCCTCTGCCGTGAGTCGGCGGAGGATTCGTCTCTGGTCACCCCTTCGTGGAACATGCAAGAATAAAGCTGCTTCTGTGGAACCACCAGCCGTCTCCTCTCCTCTCTCTATCCGGGCCTGGCCAGGGGGGTTTGCCTTGCAGAGCAGAGCTGAAATCACTGCTGAATCACTAAGAGCTGATGGCTGCTGAGCCAGGCATCTCTGCAGGCAGCCCCGGCCGAGGGCTGAGAGAAGCCACGACCCCCTGGGAGACGGTTCCTCACGGGATCACCTCTCTGGGTCCGCTACGGCTTCTTGGGTCTGAACTTCAGACCCCAGCCAGCATGGGCCAGGAGAACCCCACGGACATTTTTTACACTCCATCCCTCTGATCATCTTGGTGGCCTCCTCTGGAGTGGCTCCAAGAAATCTATGTCCTTTCTCTACTGGGACCCCAGAGCTGGATGCAGCACTGCAGGTGGGGTCCAAATAATCCTTTCTCAAACACTTCTTTTACTGTGTTGTCCCACATTATTTTGTCATCAGTGTTAGACAGCTTCACCCTCTTATACTGCAGTCTATATCAATCCATGGCAAATGGTAGGACTGAACTTCCATTTGTAGGACAGCGGATTCCAGGTAATGTGCATGGAAACAATCTGTGGCCCACAGTCTACCAAAGAAATAGAGAAAGCAGCATTGATCACATCAGGTGTGGCCTATCACTCACCTGCCTTTAACTCCACTTTGTACTGGAGTTCTAACGTGTCCAGTATGGCTGCACTCTGTGTAAAGTGGTTTGTGCAGGTCACAACAGTTTACTGGAAGTCTGCACTTTCCATCAGACTTTTGCAGTGGCTGTATGGGACTGTTAAAGTGTGATTACGTCTTGCTGATGACTTCTTCATTCTCTGTTGATGAATAAGCTCATGGAGGGGATCCAGAGGCACTTGGACTGTACAGTATTGCCACTGGTGCACCATCATGGTAGCAACTGGCATCTGCTGTTCCTTTGCATGCAGCAAGCCCGATACAGACAGATCATCTGAGAGGCTGGGCAAGGTAAACACCTATTTAATCTTCATGGTGTCTAGGTCCTTGAAGTGTCTTCTTCTGAGGTAGTCTCTGACAAGGACACCCAGAGAATCTGGGCTGGTCCACAGTAGGATACATCTGCCCCTTGTTCCCTGTTAGGGTCACGTCACTAGCTGGGACCCCTTGTCACTCCAGAAATCCAGCTGGGTTCTGCCCCTGTGGACCCCGCTAACATTAAGTTGCTCTGTGCACCAGTGTCCACCAAAGCATTAGTCTCCCATGTGTCTGATGTGCCAGGAAATCTGTTCCATACAGTCCAGTAAGCCTAGCTGTCCCTTTCCTCTGCCTGGCTGGAGACAGAGCCCCTCTGTTGCTGAGCAGAGCATTCATCACCTGATTCCTGTAACTGCAAACCTGAAGTTCCTTCATCAGGATCAGAAGTGGAAATGTCCTCAGACCTTTTGCTGCATCTGGAGGAGTAATCTTCCTGAATGTATGTTTTTTGGACACTGCTATTCCTCCCAATTCACTTACCTCCAACCTTGAAGCACATATAGGTGCAACAACCCTCTTCCTTATGTCCTCCCTCTGGTCATGCAGGCAGAACCCCTCGATGGCACATGGAACCCATCCTTTGCTCTGACTCCACTTCTGATAACTGAGACACCAGCCTGTATAGGGGAGAAAGTGATCCATTGTCCTGGAGTGGCTGGACCTGTCAGACACTTCTCCATAGTCGAGGTGCAAGCTCCTAAGGCTAGAGAGGGGTTCTCTAATTTATGATGGCTGGCCAGCATATGCACAGTTGTTGCCTCAGTCTGCTCCCTCAGGGTACTGGCACTGGCAGCAGTTCCACTGAGGATACAGGACTGCTGCCACTGTGAAAAGTTTGTGCCTGCATTAGCCAGTATTGTAGTACAACAGCAGAGAACTTCCAACAAACCAGTTTGCTGTTAAAGACCCAAAATTTGCATATTTATGTATTTATGCATGTTTCAAGGGATTTACCTCAGCCTTTCTCTGCCCCGGTCCTGTCAACAGCAGTTGAAGATTCAAGTCCTTCTGAAGTACAATGTCAGTTTACCTTAATTCAAAAGGGATGCAATTTTGTCCTCAGAGACTATTCTGCAATGCAAACCAAGGCCACGTGAGAGGTGATAAGAGATGTTTGGTTCAAAAGTGTGTTCCCAGTCTAACCCAAAATGTTAATGCACTTAGTTAAGCATGCAAACATACTCTACTGTAACTTGCAAGAGCTCTGCTGAAAATGAGCTGACCCAAATGGCATCATGCATAACTTGCTATTTTCCATATATTTAAACAGTAAATGCTTCTGATTCTGAGCACACTGTGTTCTTATAACTCCTGTCTGGTATAACTGCTGTAAGCAGGTGTAGCATACTGTAATCCAGCTTCACAAGATTCTTTATTAAGCAACTCACAGGTTACATTTATGGACATGAAACTAAAATGAGATAAAAGAATGAAAAATTATAACCTTCTAAAAGGAAGAGTGTTATGGGAAGATTTTTCTTTTTCTTCCAAAGTTCTTGCACCTCAGTTTTAAATACATGAACTTAAATAGAGTTTCAAGAAGAAAAAATTAGAATAAACAAAGTGATGGTGGACTGATGTAGCAAATAAAATAATCTGTAAAGAGAAAGCAATGTCAAAGGTATGTATGAACAAATGCAAGGTTTCCATGGAATAGCCCTACTTTAGAACCACATACGTTTCCTTCTCATAAGAGACTAGAGTGCTACCCAGATTAAATTTAATAATTTCTAACCTTTGACTTTATGACTCTGTGTGAGAAATTCAGACTTCCTCTTAAGCTTCTGGGAATTCTGAGTAGAAGTTGGTGAGATAAAACTACTGTTCCAACAGCTTGTTAAGCAGTCTGACTGTTTTGTTGAGCATAGCTGGTGTTGAACCTTGAATTTCTTTTTTAACACCGTATGTAACAAGAAAAATCTTTCACTCTGTAGTATTGTGAAAATATACAGATCTGAGTGCATATCTTTCAGGGGGAAGCTAGAGTACTGTATATTTTTGATAGCAAAGCAAAGAAAGCCTGCTGGGGTAAAACTATGCTGGTAATTTTAGAAGCCCACGCCAATGATTATGGTAAAATATATCCACATATCTAAAAGTCTCCTAATTTCTGTGTATTTGTCAGCAGAAAATTTCTTTACACTGTATTTTAATTTCAGATTCCGTACATGGCTAAGAGCTGGATGTAAATACATTTGCATTAAGTTTGTTTGTACTGACAATTGAAAGAAAATTACTTTGGGAGATATAAACCAGATAGCAGAGTAATTGTTTGGCTCTTGTAATTGAAATTTCTGAAAATGCTCTCATTTTTTTTCTGTCAGATTGTAGAAATCTTTCTACATTAATTTGGATAGTGTTCCCAAGATGCATATTCTTATCCTTTTGTCTTTGGGAAAATCTGAAATTGCTTCCCATGGGCATTTCTGAGGCTTGTAATTATTGCTGTGTTGGCTCTGTGTTTTCAATGGCAGAACTTGTTAAATACTGTTTTTGAAATATAAAAACCAATGAATTGTAGTATAATGACTTTTTATGACTGAATGTATATTTTTAAGTAATAATGAATATTTCATTTGCCTTAGTCTTCACGATTAGCTTTTAATAGGTCGCTTCATATGTTAGTGCACGGAGGCAGAACTCTGACAAATTCTGCCTTTTTGTCAGGCGGTTGTGTGGCCTGAAACAGGTCATGTACTTTATCAGCTGTGCTAAAAGCTACAGAGGTGTCTCATTTCGATGCATTTTAATAGGCATTAGGCAGAATCTTGGAACTGCATTATCTTGTATTGCAGGTTTTTAGCACAGCAGAGAATGAAGATTTTCCTCTGCGACAATGTGTTCAGTCATTCAGTTAATAGGAGAAAGTCTTACATTCTGAACATTATTTTTTTTTACTCTGTTTTTGGGGAAGAATCTACTTGTGTTCTTGTGTGCTTGCAGTCCTTTTCAGGTCCTAAATGGTTTGCTTCAGATATTTAAGTATGGGTTCTAATGTCTTTTACTGTTGTAGTCTGGGATTAATGTTCTTTAAATAATAAATATTTGGTTTTGTCCTTGGTTTCTCTTACTGTCTGGAACTGAAACTTTAAAGCATGCTAGGAAAATAATGTTAATGCTTCCCTCAGAAGACTTTGGAGAAAAATAGGAATGTAACACAGCTTAGAAATACAGTTAAAACATATTAGCTGTGTAATACTGCAGGAATATTCCCTTTACATAATACTTTACAGTCAACCAGCGCAGATAGACAGTATGCTGGTTTCTCATTTGTATTAAGATGTGTGTTTTTATCTATTTTCTGGATAGCTGTATTTACACTGAGTGGAAACAGTGTGTTTGAGTCTATGTTTCTATAGCAACAGAACTTCTGCAGAAAAAAATGAAATTATTTGAGAAATGAGATGCTAACAGTGCAGAACATGAATTGATTGCTAAAGAGGAGAGGGGCTTTATTAGCAAACTTAAGAAAAAAATCTCTCCATGGCCGTAAGTACATAAGAGATGAAAAACCAGGATATTCTGTGATGTCTAGTTTATTTCTGAAAAGAATGGATGTAAATACTTTTACAGCTACTGAACTCTCTCCAATTAGGCTTCTCAGAACTTTACAGGGGTAGTCCATATTACTTTTATTTGTGCTCAAACCATGGGCAAAGACATATTTTGTTGTGCTTCAAGGCTTCTGAGCATGTCCTGTGGCACTGAGGCACACCTGTAACCTAACCTGACCGCTTAAAATTCTGTAGCTGTGCACAGTTAATGGGTGTGAACATGTTTATAAAATAACAGTCTGATAATAGAGCAATGTGGAAAGTAACAGCAGTATGGAAAATAAGGTGATCTAAAGAAAAGTTCAATTTAAATAGACTCATTTTTGTAGCTTGATCACTGAAAAAATGTGGATGTAGTGTCTGACACCTTATAAATTCAAAATGCGTAACTAATTGAACATATAATAATACCATGTTCTCAGAAGAAAGTTCATTTACTTTTCAAAAAAAAGTATTACTTCAGAAGTTGTTTTGTGGAAATCAATGCTATCTGTGGAGTAAAGTGAGAGGGAAGAACCTGCATACAGTTTTTCATGCTAATTAGTTTTGCACTGTCTTTTCAGAAATTACTCATGATTATTTCTTGGATTTATTTTCTAGGCTAATAGCTCAAAAATGGTACATTTAATTTGAATAATTCTGCACCCCCACAATACCATATTAGTCATTCTCCTTGCTCAAATACTGTGCTGTTTTGAGAAAAAATATATACTTTATGGCTCTGACCACTTTTTCCCCCTAAATTAAAGTAAAATACTTTGGGAATATCAGTAATAATTTCAAGCCTTTTTGTAAGAGACAAGCTCTTGATGGTTTTGTAATTTAAGATAGAGACAGATAATTTTTATGCCATTCCATATTGCAGTTTGAAAAAGGAAAATGTTTATGATTTTTACTTTTTTGTGTCGCACAACTATATCTTTAAAAGATGGGTAACGTGAGTTTCACAGGAGTTCAGTCAAGATCCCAAATAACTGTCTTTTACTTAGGCAAAAAAAATCTGCATTTCATGTTGTCCAGTCTCATACAGTCAGCATTCTGACAGAAAATATAATCACCCAAATTTTGGGTGCTAGGGAATTCTATCTTCTTTACTACTATTTTTCAATGGGTGTGGCTTTCTACCAGAGTGGGAAAAAAATCTATCCAGTACATTGAGTAAGTTCTTATGTTTAATAATCATAATTGAATTCTTGCTAGATTCTCCTCTTCAAGGAATGTCTTCAGCTCTTGCATTCACACTGCACTCATGTCCACCAGATCATGTTAATGCGTTTTCAGTTTCCATAATATTAAATATATCTACTGAATGATATGATAGTTATATAAATAAAATCCAAATTCACAGAATCACTGAATGGGTCAGCTTGGAAAAGACCACAGTGGGTCATCTGGTCCCACCTCCCTGCTCAAGCAGGGTCATCCCAGAGCACATGGCACAAGATTTTGTCCTGATGGTTCTGGAATATCTCCAGTAAGGGAGACTGCACACCCTCTCTGGGTGATCTGTTCCAGTGCTCGGTCACTGCACAGTGAAGAAGCTCTTCCTCATGTCCAGGTGGAACTTCCTGGGCATCTCCCATTGCCCCTGGTGCCATTGTTGAGCAGCACTGAGCAGAGCCTGGTCCATGCTCTGACCCCTCTCTGCAGACACTGACAGACATGGATGGGGTCCCCTCTCAGTCATCTCTTCTCGAGGCTGAACAGGCCCAGCTCCCTCAGCCTTTCCTTGTAAGAGAGATGCTCCAGCCCTTCATCATCTCTGTAACCTCCACTGGAGCTGCTCCAGGAGCTCCATGTCTCTCCTGTGCTGAACAGCCCAAAACTGGACACAGCACTCCAGATGTGCTTCACAGGGCTGAAGAGAGGGGCAGGATCCCTCCCTGACCTGCTGACAGTGCTATTCTTGATGCACCCCAGAATACTATTGAAGATACATAAAAAATTCCTATTGCTTATATAGCTGTGCATAAAGGTGTATACTTACATATAGGTAAAAGCTATGTCTGATAGTTGATTTCCTCTAAGGAAAAAGAAGCTTTTCAACTCAATGATTTTTCATTTGCACTCACTTCTCTTGATTCTGAAATAACCTCACGTGTGGTATAAGTGCAATTTCAGCTTCAATGGACTAATTTACAAAACTTTTTTAGACCTCTGAGGTTGCCTTGCAAAGATGTGAAGTCTTGAGAGAAAAGAGTGATAAGTTATAGAAGACAGGGTAAACAGGGCTTTGATTTTCTAATAAAATATTTCTTAGTCCCACTAGATCTCTCATTTGTCACAGTTTTTGATAGTTTGTTGATCTCAGGAAAAATAAATTACAGTTTATCACACTATTTTTCCTCATCCACAGGTGCATTAACATGCATTGCACATCTCAGTAAGTAAGCAGGAAAAGAATTCTCAATCAAGACGCTTAAGATGTGACACGACCCAACACTTGGATTGATGGTGCCAAGGGTAGAACAGACTTTGTGTTTGCTCTCATCAAGCTCAACAAATTTAAAGTTGGCAACTGCAGTTTAACTGAGAAATGTCTTGCCACCAAAGTATGTCTCTTCAAAAAAATGAAAAAAAAAAAAACCAAAACAACAAACCCACACAGAAAAACAATCAAAAGAACATCCTGTCACTTTAGGTAACATGTTTGCCACAATAATTTTCCCAAGGTTTTAAAATGGATAGCTCAGGATGCATTACATGCTATATTAGCAGAATGCTCTTTATTTTCTCTGGGGCGAGCTTTCCCATTGCAGCCTTCAGAATCAAGATTTTCATGAGTCTTCTTGGTTGTAATTGAAATAAAAAGTATAATAATAAAATTTATCATTTTAAGCATTTAGTCCATAATGGCTTTGAATTTGGCTGTGTTTGGGTCAGGCACATCTGTGTGTAATTGAAATCCCTATACCATGAACATTCTTCAAGTATGGTTAGAGTTTTTAGTTCAGGAAATCTTAGGAAAAGTGTTTCAAAGAATCAGGAAGCTGTCTTAGCATTTGCTTTCTATGGATTTGGACTTCTTAGGATTTTTGTGGTGTATCATTTAGACTAGATTGGAGTATCCATTTTATTACTAAATTCTCAAAAATATCTTTTGTTCCAAATATTTTATAATGTGATGCCATGAATCATGGTAAAATAGAGGAACAATAATTATTCCTGCTTTATTATTGGAAAATGGCCACCTGGAGAAACTAAATGAAACTCCATTTAATACATGCTTGTTTACTCATATTGTTGCAAGACAAGAGGTGTGTCACAATCAAGGGTTCAACCTAGACATTTTCAAATTCAATGCATTTATTGTGCTATTTTTTATTAATTTTTCCTATCAGCATGTAGTCTTCTAGTCTAAAATAACACCGTTTGAATCTGTTGGAAAATTAAATGTAAAACATATTTATGCTTTTGAGTTGAAATTTATTTTTTTGCTAAAAGCTCACGTGATTTCTAATATTCTTTAGAAAGTATTTGCCTTTTCAGGCAAAAGGGTCAGCGAAATTTGCTGAGGAGATTGAGCTACTTCAGAAGATAATCACTCCAGATTCCTTATTTTTGTATCACGTTTGGAACTATCAGTTACTTTAATTTCAGCAAAATCGTCAATGAAGTTTGTATTCAGCTGAAAATAATCCCATTGCTGTTTTCTAATTAAAATCAGAGAATGTAAGCAAGAACATAGCTACCCAAAATTCAAAACCGTGGCTATTCTCTGAAGCCACTCAGAGGCAGGCCGTTCTGAGAGCAGCCTTTGGACTAGCACAGTTCTATTGCTGAAAAATTAGGACAGCTTTAGCATATAAACTGAAGGGTATCTAAAATGTCAAACAAGCATAACTCCCTTTTGTTTAATTCTTTCACCTTAAGCCATAAAATTTCAACTAAACCCAGAAACTCTTTTACTGTTGTCAAATATTCTTCATAGATGTAGGTCTCAATTTTGTACAGTACAGTGAGCTTTAAATATGAAATCATTTGCTGAAATTAACTCTAAAAAGCTAATGAAAAAAATGGTTATATTCACAAATGATATATCACATCATTACAGTTGCCACACATAAATTATTCTGCAATGTTTTAATATGCTTCTGACTGGTTCTTTTCAGAAACTCTTTTAGCTCAATTTACTTCTAACAATTTACAGTCAAAGCCCTTGGGAATGAAAACTTAATTCCACAAATGGATTTGGGGTAGATTTTGTATACTACTTCTGCATGGTTTTTGCATATGCTAGCGTGGCATTACATTGAAGGGATGGAGGCATTCCATTTGGCCTAGGTAGCCTGAGACATCCAGACAGTCAGTGTTACACAATTTGGACATTCCTTTTTTTCTTTGAGTTGGAGGAATAGATGAGGTTGTGTCTATTCCTTGGCTGTAGAAGTACTCTGGAGTATCAGCCTGGCTGGATACAGCTGCAGTATGAAAAGAAAGCTGACAATTCTGTGCTTCTCACAGAAAAGCAGTGAAAAGAAGGAAACTTCTGACAGTTTCCTTTAGAGATAAGAACTCAATACTTAGCAAACACTGGGGTTTTCTAATTCTGAAAGCTTTGATTACGTCTTGCGTCCAGTAACGTAAAAGGAGGAAGTGGTTTGCATAGCACAGTCATAATCATGAAACGAATGTAATTCTGTGGATTTGAAATGAACAGTAGAAAATAAAAGACTTGATCCCCCACCTTCACCCTAAAACTTTACCAGTGGCATGCAGCTGGCATATAGTTTAGATTGTAGATACCAATCCAAAACAGTTCCTGTCACTAGGTCTTTCTCACAGGCCTGGTGATGAAGTGACGTAAAACTTTTGTGCTGATCTTGACTGGAATATTTTCCTCCCCTCCTGTCTTAGAGGCAGAAATGGACTTCATTGATTCCAGTGTACTTTAAATATGGCAAACTGCTCTATATAGATGCTAAAAATGTATTTGACAGAAAAGTAGTTCCAGCCATTCCTTTTTCAGAACAGCAGTAAATAATCCTGTGCCTACCAATTATCTAGGTAATTACAGTTGCCCTAGTTTGTAGATATAAAACAGTGCACAGGCAGATTATAAGAAGATAATATTATCCATTTACTAGGCAGTAGTGGATTAAATAAATCATTGTATTTAAATATGTGAATTACATAGACAGCTCAGGATATATTTGCAGCACTGCATTTGCATTTGCCAAAGCTTTCAGTGATAAGTCACTATTTAAAACTAAACCCTGAAGTCTTGTTAAGATTGAGAGTCTGTTTTCTTTGTCATGACTTGCTTAGTCCTGGAATGGCTTACTACCATGGATAATACTAATTAAATATCATCCCTCTGAGTCATCTTCTTTTCCCACTGGTTCGTTCCAGAAGAGAGTTTACCTATAAAATGTGCTTGCACTATCACAGTTTGTTGAAATAAACTCCAGAAGTGCCTATGACTCAAAAGGATGAAAAGTACAGCTGCTAGAGCCAAGTCATGCCTTTTGCCAAGCACATGTAGCTGGGGGTGATTTATGACAAAATTATTGAATAAGAATATATCCAGAGCAAGGAGTTCAATTGTTGTTTCATAGAACATAGTCAACTTTTATTTGCTGATGTTCAAAACTGCACTATTCTTCTGTGTGGTTTTATGGCTTAATTTATTTTAAATTGAGTACTTGGGTGAAAATATTTAAAGAAACCACAAAGCAATCTTGACTGTCTAAATAATCTCTATGTTCCAAATTCTATTTATGACCAAATTGTAAAATGCCTAAGATATAAAATATTAAATCTGCTCTGCATAATTTCTGTGAGCATTAATGGTTACATTCCTTTGTCCAGCAAGGTGTATCTTATGGGTGATATATTAGAATAATAAAAGCTTGAGGAGTAGCTGTTGTCATGCATGCAATTAATTTTATTTTTCATAAAGCTATACTTTATTAATCTACAAAAACCTAGTATATAATTTCAGTCTTGTAAAAATATTTTAAAAGAAGCCCTCCCTTAGGTCATTTAAGCAAATACTTAAAAGTGAAATGGACAGAAAAATATACCTTCAAACATGTAGCCAAAGACACTTGTCACTTAATAAAATTGCAGATGGCTTGTTTACCATATCAGCATTCTCTAATGCTGATGTACTGATTAAGCAGTAGGTGTGTAAAAGTTTTGATTGTTGAGTTGTTTTAGTAGAGCCTCGTTTTTAGTGTGCATGAGCAGTTACTGCATGCAGAGGGCTCTTGGATATTTCCCTTGCATAATGCAGAAGGGTAGAGCACCACACACGGGAACTGGATTAAAGGTTAAAGGCTGCAGATTCTGGTGCAAGTACAGTAGCTAAAACTGCAGGCAGTATTATCATGATGACAGTATCCTCTAACTAGAGCTAGAAATAATAAATACAGAGCTCTTTTCATGTTTTCTGAACTCCATCAAAGTACTCTGTCAAGCTGTGGGGTCCCAGCACAGGAAGGACATGGAACTACTGGAGCGGGGAGACAGAAGGCCACCAAACTGATTAGAGGGATGGAGCACCTCTCCTATTTGGAAAGGCTGAGAGAATTGGGATTGTTCGGCCTCAAAAAAACAGCTTTGAGGTGACCTAATTGGGGCCTTCTAGTACCTGAAGGGGGCCTACAGGAACCATGGAGGGAGACTGTTTACAAGGGCTTGGAGTGACAAGGACAAGGGAGAATGGCTTCAAACTGGTACAAACCTTCTCTACAGAGATTTGGTTTAGATTGTCCGTTATGAGAAAGTTCTTTACTGTGAGAGTATTCAGGCCTTGGCACAGGCTTTCGATAGAAGCTGTGGATGCCCCATTATAATAAGACGATACTGAAGAGAAAAATATTTTTTATAAGAGATATTACACCTTGTCAAGATAATAAGGGATTAATTTCTACTTTTTTAACAACTCAAAATTAAATTAGAAAATAAGGAAAGCCAAACCATTTGTGGGTTTTTTTCCTGACAATGACACTGTATTACCTTATCTTTCCCCAACTGAAATCAAATGGAAAGTGTTGCCACTTTAGCATTCTGTGAGATTCAGCCTTGAAATGGACAGGTCAGTTTCACTAGGTACCAGAATCTTTCCTATACTGTGCTCTGGGCAGGGGAAATGGCATGTGAATAGCATTGAGATGACTCAGGCTGGTACCAACATTATCTGAAAGAATAGCTTTCTTCTGACTAAGAGAAATGTGTAGGTTTTGTAGGGTCTGAGAAGCCCCTGTCCTGGCAGGAAGCCCCTGTTTAGATAAAGGAGACTGCACAATCTCCAGACGTGGGGTCTGACAAGCCCTTGCCCTGGCAGGGAGGCCTGGAGATAAGGAGGTTACACAATCCCCCTGCAGGCCCCTCTTTGGGAAAGAGAGAATCTTTTTGGTTATGGCGAGAGAAGACAGACCCATGATCCTCTAGGAAACTATATGTAAAATAACCTAATACCCATTGGTTTCTCGCCCTTTCACACCCACCTCTGTATCCCCATAAAAGAGACCCCTCTGCTCGGAGTTGGGAGAGGATCCGTCTCTGGTCACCCCTTTGCGGAAGATGGAAGAATAAAGCGACTTCTGCGGAACCACCAGAAGGACCTCTCCTCTCTCTTTCTTGGTCTGGCCCTGGGGGTTTGCCTTGCAGAGCAGAGCTGAAATCACTGCTGAATCACTAAGAGCTGATGGCTGCTGAGCCAGGCATCTCTGCAGGCACCCCTGGCCGACGGCTGAGAGAAGCCACGACCCCCTGGGAGACGGTTCCTCACGGGATCACCTCTCCAGGTCGGCCACAGCTTCTTGGGTCTGAGCCTCAGCCAGCACCGGCTGACCCCGGGCTTTACATTAGGTTTGATTTTGCAAGTATCTGCTACTCTTGTAGCTGGGTCTGAGCCAGTCAGCAATGTATCTCCATTACCAGGAGTAGGACTTTTTTAATTGTTGGTTAGAAAATGGTAATTAATATTATAATTCTCTCTGTGCATAAGAAATAAATGTGGTATTTAATGTAATTAATGTTGTTCAAGATTTTTAATGTATTGATTTTTAGGTAGTTTTTAGTAGATACTTTTCAAATGTATGGCAAGTTTTAAAAATTTGAGAGTGACAAAATGGAAGAAGATGATTTAACACAACATAGTATGGAGCTTCCCATCAATGGCCTGTTTGAACCTTTGATGCATGTCATGGTTATATCTTTAAAAAAGTTTTCTGTAAAAGCTTTGTATGCTGTACATATCATACTCCTCTAAAAAGTGGTAATTCAGTAAAAATGTTAAGTTTGAGGCTGAGAGGGGTGGAGGGCTTTAGTTCAACTGCAGAAATAAGGTAAACAGTCAGATATGTTGATGTTTTAAGGGCAGTTAATTAACCCACCAGTTATACAGATACTAAAAAGATTGAAAGATCTGAACAATATCTGAAAGAGTTTTCGTACGTTTTCCCCATCCTATTTCATAACAAAATGCTAACATCTGCCTATGCACAAATACATACATATATATATATATGTTTTGCAAGAGTTTATTGAACTCTTGGGGAGAGGGAAATGAAGTTTTGAGATTGACTCTGCTGTCAATGCTGTGTGATTGTTTGCTTAATTCATGGGGGTATTTTTTTTCTGAATTAGAATACTGGAGCTCTGTAAGTGAGAAACAATAATATATTGGCAACATACATTTTAAATGGTTGCTCATTCCTGTAAGAAAATGTCATTAATCATGAAGTGTTAATGAAACTAGAAGGTTATAGTAGGTGGTTGCCTTAATATAAACAGAAATTGTAAGTAACTGTGACCCCCAACAGAGCAGTTGAATTAACAATCCCATTGTTTCGGAATATTAATAATTTTAATGAATTCTTCTAGTTATACTGAAATTTAAAGCTTTAACAGTCAGACCTAGCGATACAGGTAAATTGTGAAAAGCTTTGGGTTATAATTTACTAAGAAAAAAAAATTCTCAGGGTAAAGTCTATCCTTGTCTATGCCTCCAAGCAAGTACACCTTAAGAGTCATTGTGTGGTCTGCAAAGTTGTACTGCTGTATATTAATTGTTGTATTATAAATGTACTTCATCTACCCATATTTGTCATGAGTGTTATTCAGAATGTGTCCCAGGGGTGGTACCTCATTAGCACTGTACTAATTTGAGCCATTCTGGGAACAAGTTCAAGACAGACTATTTGTCTGTCTCCTCCAGCCACTGTTGCAGAAGGTTCCATGTCTCACCCTGTGTTGCAGAGAATTCCAACCCACCACTCCCACCTAAACTGCAGCATGGGTTGTGTGTTGTGCTCAGCCTCACAGGATTTTGTACATAGAGACTAAATAGAGTCAAGTGTGGTGGTTTGGAATAAAAATCTGTGTTTTTTAGGAGGCATACATAGCTTCTGGTGCTTGAGAGGAATAATGGTATGAAAGGAACAGAACTTATAGACTGTCTGCAGAACAAAGGTTTCTGGAAAGGACAGTTAGAGGAGTGTGAGTGAACATAGCATCATGCAGATAATTAAGGTAATAACCAGCTGGGGTGCCACGTGTGTAAGTCCCAAGCAGACTGTTCCAGGATTTTATGAAGAGTGCATCTCCATGGCCAATGCAGGCTAATGGGGAAGGTGCAAAATGGGTTATCAGAGTATCTGGCATGGCTGCTAGTCTGTGTCAGATTGGCAGTAGAGGCCTAGTTCTAGTGCTCAGGCAGAGATCTGTGATAAATAGTGGGTGCAGGGAATTGTGATAATCTGTTAGACACAACGGTTGTGCCTGAAGCAATAAAATGCTGCTCAAGTATGGATGTCAGAAGTGACACTGCAGGCAATTGATAATATAAACTCAGAACTAATCCTTTCTTTCTACTAAAAAGGCTAATTTAAATTTCTGTCCTCAAAAATTTGCCTCATCAGTGTTGACGCTGACCAAGTTTAGTGTTCATCATTACTTGAGATGTGTTCAGTCATGAGGGATCTGGCACTTCCCTGCTGCACAGTGTCACTGCTCTCTACAAATAAATGGTCACCAAATATTGATGTATTTCAGCACAGCAAAGGTATAAAAACTATTTTCAGCAGATGAGTATATCCCTCTAAGCCAAAAGGATTGGAGATCTCAGTGCTAGAATTTTATTTACTGTTTACATGAGAAAGAAAGAAAGAAAGAAAGAAAGAAAGAAAGAAAGAAAGAAAGAAAGAAAGAAAGAAAGAAAGAAAGAAAGAAAGAAAGAAAGAAAGAAAGAAAGGTAAATGAGGGACAGTGAATCATCCCTTTCTTCTCCTTTGCTGATTTCTGTAATTTCAATGTCAACATTTGAAAGATCAAATCACAGAATGGAATTAGGAACTGTACTCAAGTAAACAACACATTTGCTCCAAAAGCACGTCAGTAGTAAGATGATTAATCACAAAGCATTAGGCACTGCCAGAGTGTGGGAGTATAGAATGTGACTTCTGCTCATGGATAATGGGGGGGGGGGAAGGCTGATGTGTTTAATGCTGTTCTTCTCTGATCTTCACTAATGAGGTTACTACTGGTGTCTATTAGAAAAAATGCTGGCAGTAAGCCAACCTGCACTAAAAAAAAAGGATTTACAAAATGCTTAGGTGAGCTAGAGGTTTGTAAGTTGGATGAGCCTGTTGAATATCATTCCCAGACATTTAAGAAACTTGTGAAAGGTGTTAGCACTTGTGTTCAAGACTTTGCATAGGACAAATAAAATACTAAATGATGGGAGGAAGGAAAATATTTTTCTACACAGAGAAGAAAGGATAGAAAACAGGGTGTTACAAATTTTTCTCTAAAATATCCAGTAAATTACTAGAAGAAACAATCATAAAACTGACCTTAAGTCCAAGAACATAGAGAGAATAACATGAGAAAATACAATCTGTTGAAAAAGGTCATGTTTCAGGCCATGTGTAAGCTTTGCAAACAAAACCCCATCCCCAATACATGCTACATATGTAGAGTTCAGCATGAATACTCTGTTTTAAAACTCATAGAAGATGAGAAAAATATTACATAAAAAATTAATTTGGAGTACTCTCTGACTGAAAGAGTATATCAAGCAAAATTCTCTGGTGGACTTTCTTTGGTTCTGTTTTTTCCTATGTTTATTAGTGATCTGGATGATGATTTAGAGTGACTTACTGCATTTTGAGGTGATACCGAGGAGGAGAACAATGATGCAGTATATTTTCAATTTCTTTCTCACAAGAAGACTCTTGAACTTAATTTACATCAAGCTGTGATGCTGTTACAGGCATTACATGTAAGCCTCACAAATGCATGTTTAATAATCAGTACAAAATCATGGTGACCACAAATCAAGACCTTTTTCTTACTGGAATGAAAGGGTAAAATAAATTGCTTTTGGAGAAAACATGTGAAATAATCTGCTTGAAAAAGAATTTTCAAATAAGAGTTATGCATTTTCAAAGTTATGTATCACTAAATTGATACATAACTTTGAAAATAAATCAGGCATGGCTCCACCAGAGCAAGGCTATCTGGTCCCTGAAGGCTACTTACTGTGTAGACAGTGTGTCTGAATTCCTTTCTGGCATGGAGAACACAAACTATTTTACTAATGGTTTTTTTCCTAAAGTAAAAGGAACTGAAGGAGGCTTTGGCTGTTCTTGGTTCAGTAGCTGGAGCCTGTGTGCAATAAGAGCTTTGTCTGCTTTGGGAACTGGGGTAATGTAGCAAGTGGCAGTTGTGGTGCTGAGACACAGGTCGTGTGTGTTTCCCTGTGCCCTGCACTCAGGAGTATTCAGCTACAGCCTTGTACTCTGTGGGAACTTCTGAGGAAGGAAAGGTCACAGGCACAGGCCAGCTCCATAATATTAAATCTGGTACAGCAAGTTCATTTATCCCTGCATTGATCTGGGCTAAGAGTTGTATACTTCCTGTCAGTCAAACCCCAGAGCTCTGTGGGCCTGTGTGTGTTTGGAATACTGCTTGAAGTACAAATAATACTTCAGAATTTCTTTTGTACCCTCAAGACATAAAGCATTGCCTACCATAAATAGGAATGTTAGAACACACATCTTTTCTCAAAGTGTTCTTTTGTTATTCCAGGTGGCAAACAACAGTAAGCCTTGCCCTAAGTCATTATAGTGCATGTCTTCTCTGAATCTGTGCTCCTACGTTTGTGCATCCTAAGTCACAACAGATCTTGCATCTTTTGCTGAGCATGAGGGGCTTGAGTAACCACTCCTGTCAAATTCCCTAGAAATATGGGTAGGGTTCTTATAATGAGTACCCTGTTGCTATGCCAGTGCTAGAATTTTAATAGTTGATTTAAATGGCAATATATCTCTACTCTTTGTGTCTTCACAAATATATCAAACAAATGTTTCTGATGTCTGTCAAGAAAAAAAAATTACCATGAATGTTTATATTGAAGAATATTGTATTTCTTGCTGCACTGTTCTGTGTTTCAGCTGAAAACTAGAGTAATATTGGGCCTGATGGTTTTATATAGCAGTATTACAGAGAAGCTGGTCTGATTCCAGTTTAGGACTTAGTATAACTGTTAATTTCTCATTCTGAATTAGGTAAAGCTGCACATGATCCTGTTTATATAGAAGTGTCCAACAGAAGTGTATCTTATTAAAGAGAGTCTGTATTTAAAATATATGGTCAATCACTTTTATAATATATTAAATATTGAGGGCTAAAAATATGTGAATATGGAGCACTGCAACTTTGCTCTGATTTGAAAATTAAATATTCTTTTCTTGATATTAGCTCTCATCCTACTTCAATCTGCTCTTTCCATTAATTTTCAAGAAGTTAATTGTGAAATGTTAAAGGTTGTTAAGCCTACAGAGCATTATATGGGATCAGAAACAGAGAAGCTATTGGATTAGGACATGATATTTGGAACCAGTTTGGTTGTACAAGTGCCAGAAGGAAAACTTAATATTTATGAATCCTTTTGGATCAGCATTAATGCTGGTAAGTATTAATGGAGTGCCTTTCCTTTTCGAGTACTTAAAAATAGCTAAGTACAAATAAGTATGTTTTCTCTACTACTGTAAAAAAGCCATCTGCACAACTTTGCAGATGGTCTGATACGCTTGCTTTGTAATTACTGTTCTTTTCCACCATTGCTTGTAAAATGAATGCTTGGTATGCAATGACTGATGATAATTTAATAACTATTTTTATCATATTGCTGATCAAAGCATGCAAGAAGGATGAAATTATTTGAATAAAATATACTGGGAGCAAAGTTTTGTTCTGCCCTCCAGGGTCACTTCAATTTGGTTTACGTAGTACATGTTTTTCTTAATTAGATGTTTTTCTGTGTTATCATTCTCAAAGTTACTTTGAAATTGCCCAAATATTTAGGAGAGGAATTGGAAATGTCATGATGTCAAATGCACATGGAATGTGTTTTGAAGCTTAGTGTGGTGGGAATGGTTACAGAAGTGACATGAACCAGACTCTGTAGGTTGTAGATTCCTAGCAACATTCTTCCATGATCAACAACAGCCTGTGGCTGCCTTAAGGTTAAGTTATGGGATGACTGGGTTTCTGGGAGATTCTCTGGTTCAATTACAGGTGCAGTTTGCCCAGACTATTCAAATATGATATGTGGTGACCTTTTCTGTATTTTATTTCTATTCATTTTGATCAATCAAATACGAACCTGTTCTCTAATAAGTATATTTTTCAACATGTAAGATACAAGTAACTACATGTCAAAAGAGAAAATCAGCATATAAATAGCTACAATTCTGCAAATGAAATGTGACATATGAGGAACTTGCCTCTTGGTTTATACTTCAACAAAAATAGTGTAGTGCTTAAATAAACATAATACACAATTATAGGCCTTTGGAATTCCAAGGATTATATTTCCATGTCCATCTTCAGTTTTGAAGTTTGCTCAAAGCTCAACTGAAAGCTCAACATGAGGTTCTACCTAACACTTAAAATTATTTGTGAGAATAGTGATGTGCAATATGAAATGGAAGTGTAGCATGGACTTGAATAATATTAATTACCATTTTCTAACCAACAATTAAAGAACAAAAGACACTTAAGGTATTTTTTAATTGTAAACACTTTTTTTTTTTTTTTAAATAATAGAAGATTTAAGGATAAATCTTTGGAAACAAATATCCAACAACTTAAGTAGACAGCAGAATCCTGCTTTTTGACTCAATGAAAAACTTATTGGTTTTGTGTGTTGCTAGATTCAGACATGGCACTTCGCAGGTTATACCTCTGCAGTTTGGGTTTAGTTTATTCTTTGTACATTCCTGGATTACAATTACCAAAATTTAAAGTGTAATCTTAATCAGAGATTAGGAAAAAAATGTTTCAATTCTTTCTGGCATCCAGTCAGTCTGTGAATATCTCTTGTGATGGTGCAATCCATGCTGATTTTAGCATCTTCATGCATGTACTTTCCTGTTTACCAGTGAACCTCAAATCTCCCCATGTCTATTTGTATTCTGTAGACTACTAAATAACTATTGCAAAATGGAAACAAATAATAAATTCCAAGCAAATGTGTCAGATTGTTGAAGATAAATAAAAAAGCAGACAGCTGAAATGCCATAAATCATGAAAGAAAGATTTTTACATTCTTGTTTCACACAGCAGGTGCTTGGGCAGATTCATTATCCAGATTGTTCCAGTGAAGAATAAGGCATAGTAATATCCTGTCCTCTTCCCTCTCCTGCATTTATACAGTGTTTTGGGAGGGCTGAAATCACAATGAGGGCCGTCAAGATCATGTGAAAATGCTGGTTTCTCTGAGCATCCTCTAGCAGCTGTTAAGGAGAATCCTAAAGGAATATAGGGATAATCTAAAAAAGCGTCTTAAAAAGGTGTTTTCTCATCCCTTCCTCTGTGTCTTGGCCTGATTTCACAGCTGTACCTACACTAATGAAAAACAATTTATTTGCTTTGAGCATGTTGATTCTGCTGGGAGTTTTATTATAAATTTTATAGCCCATATGTGAATTTTGGTTTTGATATTGAAGATAAAGTCTCTTTTAAGTTAGCAGATTAGTATTTTTGTTTACCTCTTCAGCTATAAGCCCATACTTTCCCCCGTGTAAGGGCAGAAAAGGCTGAAATATACCTTGAGCTTTAATTTTTTTGCTAACTATTCTCTGAAGGGCAAGTAGAATTCCTGAAGCAGAACTGTCTACATCCCATGGTAGAATTTTCCCAGAGGCAGGAAAGGTGTAGCACTAAGGATCCTTAAACAAAGCCTGATTGGATTAAGACCTTGAACTTGTCAGCGCTGGGTTAACTGTTGGACTCGATCTTAGAGGTCTTTTCTAACCTAAATGATTCTGTGATTCTAAATAGAAACTATATATGTGGTGGTTTTCAACAGAGTGAAAGATGCATGAGCATGTATTGTGTGATGGGAGCATCTCCACATTCCTCCAGTGTTAACATTCCCAGAAGTACATTGCAAACCTCTACCCATAGTGGTAGCTGTGGTGTTGTGCACATGGTCAGTCAAACTGCACAGTATCTCTTGGCTGCACCAGTCATACTTTTTATGTTATTGGGAGAAATTTATTTTGGACTTCTGGGTAAATTTTTTCTATGCATTGGGGGTTTTGCAGGTTGGAATCGCAAATATGGTATTTAGTAGTAGTGTATGCAGAAGGGTTTCTAAGCTGTTCTTTCTCCAGCTGCTTTCTGCAGAAACCCTGATTTCTTCGGTCTCTGTAATTTCCTCAGTATTATGAGATTTTTTTCTTGGCAAAGTATTAGTGGACAGGAGACCACACAGAGAACTGGGTTAATCACCTGAAAATATTTTAGTAGGGTGGCAGTCATAGGTCTCAAAGGTTTTCAAGAAAGTGATTCTAACACCACTGCTCAGAAACAGTCTTTCCTATTTTTTTCCACTTCTTGGACATTTCTTCTCAGTTTCTTGTCTTGTGGGTGTCACTGCAGTATGCATACCATTTATTAAAGTCTGTACAGGAATGTGGAAAGCAGGAAGGTGTTGCCTTGACTTTGATTGTTTCAACTATACTGATGCTACGACATATGTAAAAAACATACGCCCCACCAAAACAACAAAAAACAAAGAACTGAAGTTTATGCTAAGCACATAACACACTAATAAAAAACTTTTTAAGACAGTGCTTGCATCTTTTTTTTCCTCTGTCAGCAAAACACAGGAAAGTTTGTTGTTTTTTGTTTCTTTATATTTTGTAGTATTTTCATACAAGTCTGTTTTGTCACTGTTATCTCTCACTGAATTTGTTCTTGAAGACACAAGAAACTGTACCTTGGTCATTTCAGCAGAAAGACTGACCTGTGTAATTAATGAAGATTACACAGAAATTAAAGTGCAGTGTTGATTAGCTGAATGTCATGGGAGTCACTGAATAATTTCGAGAGAATTTTCCATACGCTTAATAGACATTGTGACCTTGTATTAGTTGAAACGGAAGTTTGAACAAGGGAGCAAGGGGCACAGCTTTCCAATCTAGTTACATGAATCAGTGGGAAATGCTGAGGTGTGTACCCTGGACTGGATAGACATTATCTTGAAGAAAAAGTTAATGTCTCCACTCTTAAATAAAAAGATTATCTAGTCTGCCTTTGAATGTTTTTCAAATCTATTTTTCAGTTCCAGCATTCCACCCGTATAACTAGAGTATGGTGTGATTAGATGTATCTAATGGTGTATCTAATGAGTATAGGGAGGATTCTTTTGTAAACGTACCCACATTTTATTTTTTAATTAGATTGATGTTTAACATTGCTATAGAAGCAGAGAGTTTCCAATGTCAAGTAATGGCATTGAGCTGATTCCTGATTAATTGGTCATTGTCAAATAACTAATCGTTGACGAGATGTGTAGTTTAATCTTTTCAGTTAATGAAGCATTGATCATTTTCTGGAGGAAAAATTTTAAAATACTAATCTCTTCTAAAGCCCTGCACTGTTTTGAAGGGATGTTAAGCTGAAAAAAAATCAAGAGAACTGTTGCTTCTTAAAGAAAATATATAAAGATGATTTTCCATCTGTTACAAATACTGTATTTCATCTTTTAATATACTTTGTACTTCTTTTAGACTGATTTGTGTTTTACAGGTGTAAAATTCAAGTTAAGATGAGATTTTAGAGTGCTTGTATTTCAGTTTTGAAATAAGTATGTCATTTCAGTGATGTTCACAGGTCACAGAGATTCCGAAGGAAAAACTTCAAGCAAAAATCAGTTTTGATTCTAAAGTAGTGGAAAACCAGCAGGCCACCTTCTGAAAGCTATTTTGACTTCATGAGCAAGAGGGGCCTTATGGAGTACTAGGCATCAGCTGAGATCCTTGAAAGGAACCAAGCTGCTGGCCAAGGAGCATTTCAAGGTCAATAATCCCTAATCATGCAGCTACCAAAGGCAGCAGGATGTTCTGGGAGAAAAAAATCATGTGAAAACCACATTGCTCAAGTCAAGGTTCTCTGTGTATAAGGTAAGAAAACTTAGTTGGACCTAGGTGTGCACATCAAGGCTAAACAGAATGATTTGTCCTGGGCATCACTGAGGCAAAGAATAACATAACCAGTACAACCCAGAGGGTTTGGTCAACTTTTAAGAGTAGCACCTGGAAACACAAACAATTCCTAGTAACTGTTGGAGTCCTGAGGATTACGTTTTTTATGGTGTGTTGCAGGAGGAATAAAAAAGTGGAGTTTCTTTACTTCATATCAAGCTCTTTTTGACATTGCTTTCAAAGGAAGAGTTCTCTGAATATATTGCATTCTCCTTTACTGAGAAGCAGAATGTTGCACTAAAATTATCTGTTAGATTTAGATATATTTTGCCCTTTCAGATCTTGTATTCTCTTCCTTTTTTTTTTGATTTTCCTTTTTGATTTTCCTTTGTCTTCCATGACTGCTGAGATGTTTTTGTACTAAGTTTTCTAGATCCTCTAACTAGTGTATTTTACTTTATGCACTTTTGCCTTCCATATATTTAAATGTATCAAGTAATTTGTATAGCCTTTTTTTTTGTCTTTAAGGAAAAAGAGACAGAGCTGAACTTGATACACAGAATTCATACATGTACTGCCAACCTGATTTATAAGTGAAAGAATAATGCCACTTATGCATGTGTTCAGGTCTGTCTCTTTAGTGATGTGGTAATTCTTGTGAATGCCAAAATATCCATCAGAAAGAAGTTTGTGTCTTAACCTGATGTACATTCAGTGAGGAGAGAAATCATGAAAAATTAGTCAGAATGAAACTCATAGATATAAATTCCACCTTAGATTTTTCAAATAATTTTTTTAATGTGCATTTCATATATTTGCATTTTTCTTGCCCCTGGAAAATGACAGTCTGATCATTTTCTATTCACATAAGCTCTTTCTACAACTGACATTAGAACCTACAGATTTTGAGGGATTTTTAATGAGTATTATTGTTCATGGTTGTTGAACAGTCAAAGTAGTCAAAGATAAAGGGCAGTGGTTGTAGTGCCTGGGAAACAAGTTGTGAGCAGTTGAAAGTTTTTCTTAATTGATTTAAACATACAAACTCCATAAATGCTGAGTGGTGACTGTGGAGAATGTTGTCGTCATTCTAAGAACACCTAAAAGAGAAGGGAATTTAAATTTTGTTTTACCTTTACCCTTTGCATAATCTAATTTTGTAACTAATTCATTTTTCTCATAGTTTGGTCTCACCAATTGTGTTGAATTGTTGAAGATTTTGATTAAGCCTATTTTTAATTCTTAAACCAGAAGTAAGAACAAGACATATTAAAAGGAGAAACAGTAAAGTGTTGTTTGAAAACAGTCTACATGCAGTCTTTCTCAGTCATTTAATGACTGTTCAATATTTTTTATGTCATTTTTGCTGTTTGTTTTTTCTTTGCTGCTGTTCATACAATACATAAAAAATGAAGAAATGTTAATGTAAAGTTTTCAAGCCTAGCAAAACTGCTGTTTTATGTGAATTCTAATATCCTACAGAATGTAGAAGACATTGAAAATAATTTCTGAATTCACAGTATGCCCTCCAGGGACAGCTTGTATACATAATCCTTTATGCAAATATTTAAAGGTTTGTGTTATATCTCTCAAAATATATTTTCAGCTCTGACTTTTCTTCTTTGCTTAGTTGCATTTTGAGTGTTGAATTTTATAGGTGTGGGTAAAATTGAAAAAAACAGAACAAAAATTAAGAAATGCTTCATTGCTTCGGTAGTATTTCGCTTGGAAGTGTTGGCCTAGATGTATTTCTTAGGAAATAGAGCAGTTTAAATAGATTTATGCTCAATAAAGCAGTAATTAACACTTCCATGAATTAATGAGTTGCAAATATTTTTGTGTTATTTTATCATAGAATTTTTAGTAGTCTAATGAAGATGAATAACCCTTTTTTTTTTTACTGTGAAGTATTCTGCCTAGTATCAATAAAAAGACAAAGTAAATAAACCAGAAAATTTGGTCTATTTTCCTGTGAACTTTAAAGCTTTTGTATTTCTTCTCATTGTAGTTTCTCACTTACTGGTTACTGGGAAACCAGTTCTCTTCATTAAGCCAATGAAGACTGTTCTTCCAACATCTGGATGATAATTTTAAAATTGTCACAGTATTCCCTGTATTTTGCTTTATTTCTGACAATGTCAGTGGCTTCAAATTAGGACATATTTAAAAAAAAATCGTGTTATAATTTTTGTTTATATTGTGTATATTTTTTATAAGGAACTCCTCAATCAGTTTCTATATTGAGATTTCTCTTTAGTGCTCTTAATGCTCAGATGCTGTCAGTATGACATACACAAGACTCACAAAAATTCAAAGAAAATCAAGCACAGTTGAGAAATATGTAGAATCAGTTTAGTAAAGAGATCAACAAAGAATTAAAATATTTATCATCTTCCCATACTCTTCTTTCAGGTGCAGGAAATCCTTTACTTGTTTTTCAGATTTAGGATTTTTTTTGTCTGATATTTACATTTAATGCACTTGTGCATAAGGGGTAGTAACAATTACAGATAAGGTAAAAATTAATTTCCAAAGGATTTTTAGGATGATCTGATCCTATAAATAGCTCTTTTCAATAACAGCTTTAATAATCATTCACTAAGATTCTATTGTAAAGACTAAAACTGATTCATGTGAAGTGTAAAAGTTCTATGAGACCAGAGAATTCATCATAGCCATGAAACCCAATTGATTAAATTCTGCTTGGAAGAGTTCTGCTCACAAGTCCTTGTTGAATAGCGAGCTGCAGGACTTGGATAGATGAGGCAATTTTAGAAAGATGTCCTGTTTCTCGCATCACCCTGTTGTCTTCTGGGATCTGTTTCCTCCGGCTTCAAGTACAGAAGGCATTTGCTCCCTCCTTGTCTAGTCTCTGCTTGGAATTTAGGAAGGGTGTTTCCATTATGAAGCTTCAGGTTCTGCAGCTATAAACTATCTTTGCCTTCAAATGCCCACTCTTTTCTTCAAGTGGACTTCTTTCCAGAGCCCTTGAAATTCTGTCAAACTGTAGTGCCTAAAATACTTCAAACAGCCCCTTTACATGGGTCAGAATTAATATCCCAGCTTTGAAATCATTTCAGTCTATACAAGATAATTACTGCAATCAGCCAGTTCTTTCCTTTGCTGTGGTCATTTCTTTTGTTACTTAGATAGTAATTGAAAAGTGTTCTCTTCCCAAAAGTCACAAAATTCTGAAGGAATGAATATAGTATGTAAGCACTTCAGGTTTATTCACCTAAGTATTCAACATTTCTTTCCAGTTCATCTCCCATCTTGCAGGTTGTATTATTTTTCCAGTTGCCCTCTCTTTAGTACTCAATTACACCACAATTATCCTAGTTGTACACTATTCAACAGGGTTTCTATCTATCTGCATAGGTCATGTGGGTATTTTTTGGTTCACCACTAAGGTTGAGAAGTGGAGAGTTCTACTTGTGTTTTGAAATTTTTAATAAAAGACTCTCTCTTTTTATTTACAAATATTATTACATTAATTGCTCATCTTTTAGCTCATTCAATTTAAATATAACTTGAATTTCTTTCCTTTTTCTTTACAGTAGTGGTTGACCAGGATATGCCTTTGTATTCTTTCCTTTAAATACTGTAGGCTCATTTTGTGGCTTATATTGCTTCTACCTGTAACTAGATGCCTTTCATCACCCAGTTTTAGATCTAGTTTTCTTTGCTGTTCTTTTCATGCATCCTAAGTGTGTTCTCATCTATCCATCCCTGCAAGATAGACAAAGGTTGTAATTCTGTTGGAATCCTTCTTCACTTTGTGTCTCAGGTCCCTGATTTTCTACATTGAGTAACGGAATTATTAGATATGAAAATTTACTCATTTCCTCCTCATTGAGTTTTGACCCTTTTTAAAATTACAAGGTCTGCCTGTCTGACATCTTAGAGCAGCTTTTTGTGAAGGTGCTTTACCAGCTGAGGCCATTGACTGAGCTACAGATTTGGTGGCATTAGGCTGGTTTGCTAAATGGCAACTAAATATATCCAAAAGGAGTAGAATAAAAAGGAGAAAGATATCTTTAAAAATGGAAGAAAATGCAGGATAAAACTGGTAATTTCTGAGTTTTTTTAAGTGGTTTTATATTTTATTTGAGGAAAAGGATACATTTCTTTGTGCTGTATGATGTGGAAGAGGAGCGAGTTCTTTTCTGTGTTGTTTATGGTGTTGCTCTGTATACCAGCACATCTGTGATTTAGAAAAACACAAAGTTTCTTCAAGATGAGTTGGTGCAATTTTTCTCCTGGAGAGTTAGCTAGTGCTTAAGTGTATGTAAATTATAGCAATCAAAATGTATGATTACTGAATCTTTGGAATAAACAAGTCAAACCACAGCTAAAATCCATTTTAAGAGGGAAGGTATACATAGTGGAGGGATTTCCTGTAGCATATAATTCTTCAGGAGAAAACAGTATATTGTTTTAATATTTTCCTCTGTAGTCAGCACAGTGTACAATTAATGACTTAGTGTTGTGGAATATTTTCCCAGTCTTCAAATATGCAAGGTGCTAAGTGCTTCGTGGTTACCAAACTGGCCTTGCTTGATAGATCAGGATTTAATCAGACAGCTGGAGACTCCTCTACTTGTTCTTCATTCTGGATAAAGGCTATTGTACTGTTTTCTGTATCTTAGATATAAAGGAATGCTGGTATAAAGGCATGGAATGACTTTTCTTTTTGCTTGGGAGCAGAAGAGTTCAATGGAATGTGCTGTAAGGAGCTCATAAAAGTGTATCAGACTAAATCTGAAAGTATCCATAGGAGCAGGACCACCTCTTCCTGATGACTTGCCCCATCAAATACCCAGCATTGTTAAGACTTAATTTTATATTGCCTAATCACCATTTCTGGCCATCCATTCCTGTTTTCAGTACAAGCTGAAGTCTGTTGTCTGAAGTTCACTTTGTTCCTGCAGAGGTTGTTGTGCTGTGTTGCCTGTGTTGTTCTTCTGGATGTTTTGATTCTTAAAACCATAAACTTCATGAAGTCCCACTTGTGAGATTAAATCATTTTATTTTTCTTACTATTCTAAAAGGTACATCTAAGCACTCCCATCTTCATTTCTTAACCACAGCATCTCACTATAAACTTGCTGAAGTACATGTCCATTTGGACCTCCAGACACAGGATTTCTTATTTTTTTTAATATTCTTAATATTATTAAATATTTTCCTTCATATTCTGTTTCTGTCATAGCATAACTTAGCTGTGCTTAGGTAGACTTTATTTCAAATAGCTTCTCTATGAAAACAAACCACCTGTTTTCTGTTGCTCACAAATCTTACCAGAAGTGTTTTGCTCTCTCATTTTCTTCCAGAGCTTTGATCAAAAGAGAGTTGTCTCTGAGCGTAAAACACAATGTTTGTGATCTTGATCTGTGTTTTGCACCATGATAGAGGTGCAAAACTAGGCATTCAAATGTGTTCATAGTTTCATAGACACCATGTACTTACCTCAGGCATCAAAACCAAAAATCAAGCCTCTCTGTTGCTGCCGGAACTACTGAGGTGGCTGAGTACTCTCTATAAGTTCTTTTGCTTATGCTTTTCCAGGGCCATGTGAGGTTGCAAACATGGGGCATGGGAAGAGTTTACCATGGATGAGAGTTTCCTGAGTCTACAAGACTCCAGAGTGGTTAGCTTGCCAGTTTATTTAGCATGGAAATCTGTTACTTTCTGGAGTTGTTGAACGGTGCATAAGGTATTAATTGAATGTAGAAGAATGTGTATGATGTGATAAATGGACTACATAAAAAATGATGACTGATACAGAGTCTTCAAAATCCCTAATTATGAAACCCATATAGATAAATGTAGTGTCATTTTTATAAGTAAAGGAGGGACCTAAACTCAATGATCAATGTCCACTCAATGGTGGACAGCTCCCTGCTTCATATCCTTCAGTTTCTATTACTACTTTAAAGCCCCTGAACACTTGAGTGACTGTTGCGGGCTGAGGGGGTCACAGTTGCTTCAAATTCATGGCCCTGTTTCCCTAGAAAAATAACTGGGAAGGGAAAAAAGTTAAGATTTCTAAAACATCAGGTTTCCTGTGAATGTTCAAGCACACAATGCTGAACTGAATTTGAAATTTCATCACCATTCCTACTGATTGGAATAAATGACAAAGGGAGTGAAGTTTTCAATACCATCCTCTTCAGTGCACCTAGTCATACAAGCAGAAAAATCTGTTCTAAATAATGGGATTGCTTACACATTAGTGGATTAAATAGGGATGGGGCTTCATTTGTCTTTTTTTTTTTTGGGCACAGTTTGATATAGTGATGTATACGAATGGTGAAGGAGGGCTTTAAGGGGTCATTAAATCTGCCTTTTCCTCTGTGGATATGCCTGAGCTTTTGGCTAACTCTAGCCAGCTGTGATCCCTAATTGTGTTTGAAGGTACCCAGCAAATAAAATGTCTAACTCATGTTCTAAGGAATTATCTACAGAATCATTCAAAAGTTTCACACTGGCCTAAGGAGACCGTAAGAGCAGCAGAAATGTGATGGTATGACAGAGGTGCTTGAGTGAATTAAACCTACACTATTTTACTTATATGTATTTGAATTGTGAACTGAACTCTGTGAGTGCCACATTGACTGAACGATCAGACAGCATAAACAAATTGTGACAGCAGCAGCTTCAGTCCTGCTGTGCTTTGCCTCTTTAGCCTCGCTGTTTGACTTGGGTAATCAGATACGCTCTGGTGCATCTCTGTTCCATCCTCAGATGGAAAACTTGTTAAATCTCAAACTGATTCAATGTTGTTATTTAAATACGCATTATGGCTGCCAGAACTATTGTTACCTGGCAATATTTGGGTAAGTGGAGTCCATTTGGTTCAGTATAAGGGCATAGGATGGGAGTAATGGCCTGTGTGTACTAAAGCAGTTGATAGCAGTGGAGAGGATGGTAGGAGACAACATGGTTGGGAAGTCGGAACTAGGAATGATCTTTAAGGCCTCTCAAGTTTTACACATGTGATCTCTTGTAAGTGTAATAAAGTTGTGGCATTTCAGATTGATTTTCCTCCTTTCTTTCTACTGTTATTTGCCTAGTCAGCTGTATCCCATTCCCAGCTAAGTCAGCGGCAGTGTTCCCTTTGACTGCTTTAAATCTCAATCAGTATGTTTCAATCAAATTAGTTTGTGTGTAAGAACAAAAGTCTCAAAATTCTTGTTTTGCAGTGATGGTGGAAGTATTGCAATATGAAGTGTAGAATATCCCTCACTGGGTTAAAATATCCAACTTTCCAATATTAAAAAACACTAAGATTTTTTTAAGTTTGTAGTGGTTCCCACCTGAAATACCATGTTCAGTTCTGAGCTCCATACTACAAGGAAGAAGGAAGAGATGGATGTGCTGGAGGGAATCCAGAAAAGGGCTAAGAAGATTAAGGGACTGGAGTATCTCTCATAGGAGAAAAGGCTGAGATCTGGGACTGCTTAGCCTTGATAAGGCTCAGAAAGTTCCTATTAATGTAAGAAAGGAACTGACCTCAGTTCCACTGACCTGTAAATTCTATGTCTAACAAACAACTGTCCTGTACTCAGAACAAAAGGTGATGCAGGGGTTTAGTTTGCCTGTTTCCTCAGTAGGATCTGGACTCTCCCTTGATAAGCAGAGAATGGAATCATCAGCTGAAGTCTGACTACAGGGCATAGTTGAACAGCTTTTTATTCAGCACAGAAGATCGGGCATGAATGAATGAATGAAGATAAGGCATTTTCTGGCCATAAATAAACAATGTGATGGGTAGATATGTGCAATCTATCTGACCATACTACCACTTCTGGTGGTTTTTGGTTACTGAACCATAAAGAAATCTACTCATATACCCATCTCTGATCCTCACCTCCCTATTCTTCGGGGGAAGTATGGGTCAGTACAGGAAGATGTTCAGTGACTGCAAATACCTTACAAAAGTGACTGAAGTGAATGTGTTTTTCTGATCACCATGTAGCAGAAAGAACAGGGTATGATAGGTATTTATGCTGGCTTTGAACTAGTGGTGAATGTGATTTGTATTTGCTTCACAGACAGCAAAAATGTGTTTCCACTGGTCCAACAGTTGTTGGGATTCTGTCCAGGGCATGGCCAGAGGGAGTATGTTCTTTTCACGAGTTGCCAGCAGGTTACTGAGATTTGCTTGAAATTTAGTGAGATGTGATGATGCAGCATGCTAGAAAAAAAATGTGAAGTTATTTGAAATCTAAAGAATCATTCTGGTTTAAGAAATCTCCAATTCTTCTTGCAGAGAAATTTTCTTTCCCTGGTTAGACATAGTAATTTCAGGCTAACTTACCAATCCTCAGTGCTGTAATTGTAGTTACTGCAACAAGAACATTTTCTAAGTATCCTAAATTCCACTCATATTATGAGCACATTACACTTCACTAGTATTTCTTATGGTTGTCTATTTTTGCCATGATTTTCACTATCTTTTTGTATGTTTTATAATCTGGTAAAGCTTGGTGGAATTTTTTGTTTCCTCTGTTACTAATGAACTCGGATTTTTGATTTCCTAGACAAATTAGTACAGGGAATCCAAAGGAAATGTCTGCTCTCCATGTGTGTTTTTAACTAGCTAGCAAGGCTAATTTGTTTTTTTTTTTTTACCTTTAGTATGTCCCAGTGAAGATGAAATGGGTAGAATGTGTCCATATGTCCAGCCCATTCTGATGACAGGCTATACATAGCATTACTTCTGAAGAATGTCACTAATGTTTCACTTCTATATGCCTCAGAAAACAATGCTGCAGGTAAATCCTGAAGTTAGAAGTAATGGGAGAACTCCTGACCTGACTGGGGGGTTACAGCATTATGAATACAGGGAATTAGTTTAAATCAAAATTTAAACACACATTGTTATTTAAATACATCGTAGAATGGTTTCGGTCAGAAGGGATCTTAAAGATCAGTTCGTTCCAACTCCCTGCTGTGGGCAGGGACACCTTCCACTAGACCTGGTTGCTCAGAGCCCCATCCAACCTGGCCTTGAACACTTCCAGGGATGGGGCAGCCACAGCTTCTCTGGGAAATCTGTTCCATCCTCACAAGCAAGAATTTCTTCCTAATATCTGGAGTTACTCACTTTGAATTTGAACTCATTCGCCCTTGTCCTGTCACCCTTGTAAATAATCTCTCTTCATCTTTCTTGTGGTCTCCCCTCAGGTACTAGAAGGTAGCAGTTAGGTCCCCCTGGAGCCTTTGCTTTTCTAGGCTGAGCAATTCCAATTCTCTCAGCCTTTCCTCATAGGAGAGGCGCTTCATCCCTCTAATCAATTTTGGTGGCCTTCTCTGGATTCTTTGCATATGTTCATACGTATTAAATGATATCTCTATTTTCCTATATTAGTATTTTTTCACTCCAAGCAATAAATATATACAACCCAGTACAAAATCAGTCAGAATTTTTTCTGCAGTTGGTTCTTAAAGACTCACTTATCTCTTCTCAATAAATTCAGTTGGTGATAAAGAGAATGGTCCAGCATGATTCAACCTTTGGAGGAGAATGCTAGGAAATGAAATATGTTTGCAAACTAATAATTCACATGCAAAAGGTAAAGTCATACTGGAAAAACAAGAAATTTAGCTCAGTTGTCTATCTATGTTATATAAATGAAATACAAGTTCTTGGTTGTGTGACTAAACAAGTACATGTATTGCTCAGGAAAGTGGAGGAGTATGTCATAAAAGCCAAATTTGCTTCTCATCCACTAGCAATAAGGGAGTGTAGCTTTCAACAGAGAAAAAGTTCAGATTTTATTTAAGCATGGCTGAAAAGAGAAATGTAATTTTCAAGCATATTAAGGGAATTATAAAACTAATTAAGTATGAAAATAAAAATAATTGAAAATAAATCAGAATTAATTGACAGCTGCCACTCTTCCTTATTTACTTTGTTGTGTCTAGTAATTGTAAGTACTGAAGGCAGTGGGTAAATTCCATTTCATTTCACAACACTGTTTGAGCAGTCCCATCACAAAAATACAGCATAGCAGTATGAATGCCCCATGTTAACTCATTCATCACGACACTTTCTGATTCATTGTACTTGAATTTTACGTGATATTTTCATTTTGAAAAAGAAGAAATCATCTCCCTAAACTCTTTTCAAGTTGCTATGTCTTTGTTTTCGAGTTGCAATTCTTGCTGACTTGGAACAGAAGATAAGTGAGACAAATGTGGACATGTCATTTGTGTCATGTAATCGGTATCATTAACAATTTTCTTACCATGAGAGAAAAGCAATCGCAGGTCTTGGATGGCACAGTGCTCCTGGGAAGAAAAAAATCAATGTTTAACTGAGATTACAGTACTGTTTCTTTCTAGGCAGGTCGAGTCAAGATTCAACCCACCCAAAGGTTTTGAAAAAGCAGAACCTTTTTGTTTTAAGGGGAGGAGCTGATGTGCAATTGCATCTCACAGGAACCTAAACATAAGTCTTGTCAGAAAAGACAAAACACCTGTTAAACTTACCCATGGTGAATGCAGAAATGGACCAAATTTTTTTGATGACTACCCACTCTTCTCAAGTGTCTAAGGGAAAAACTTGTGTATGACTGCTGTGATTCAAAGTCAAATGACAGATCTTGAACCACTACTCAGTATAAAATTGTTGTGTGCTTGGGAAAGCTCTTGTGTCTTAAATGACCCACAGAAATTTGAAACAGTCTGTTTTTATAATGCCAGAGTACAATCGGCTGGAGTAGGAAATAATAACCCAAGAGTACCAGCTCTTACTAACTTTGGAATTATTTTGAATATTAATTTCATAATGATTTGAGGCTGCTCTTACAGTGCACATACCAATTTAAAATGACATTTTAGCAAGAGATGTGCTGAACCAACTGAAGTTCACAAATTACAGAACTCTATAAACTATAAGCCATTATTTAATGTGAGAGACAAAAGGTGTCTATAGGACATACACCTTCAGATAGGAAGCTGGAGAGAGTTTTGAGATCCCTTCTTGAAGGGCTAAATCATATTATCAGCACTAATCAGGTCAGTTTAAAACACCAATGGGTCCTGAGTAATCTGATACACAGAAAAAGAAAGTGAGAAACTGAAAAGTGCCTTAGTTAACTTGCATGACAAGTGTGGGTTTGCACTGAGATTGAAGCCCAAAATTCTAGTTGCCTTTTGAAATGGTGACTTTGTTCAGTCATCCTCTCTGCTTGTATGTCTGGCACTGGTGCTTCCATAGTGATCTGCTCCATAGTCTTCCCAGGAATGAGGCCTGGCTTGTAGCTTTCTTGACCATTCTTCCTCAGAGTGTAACTTCTGTCTAGTTATCATCATCATGAACAGTCACTGGAGTGTGTCAAAGATGACAGAATTGCCTCAAAGTCAGTGGCAGCTCAGCAGTCTCAGATATATTCTCCCTTGAAGTCCAGATATATGTATGAAAATTTACTTAAACGGTCCTTGATTCTTTTCTGGAGTGGGTAGTACCTCTTTTTCCTTAAGTTATGCCATCACCAGGGACCTGGGAGACCTGAGAGCAGACCCTGCTGGAAATGACTGAGGTATTGTCTCAGCCTTTTCCATCTTCTCTGTCTGTTACCTGCTTCATTCAGCAGCAGATACACTTGATCTCAAATTTTGTGTTGATTTCTTTATCCTTCTGAGTCAGATCACTTAACAAGTCAAAGTCCACCATCTGCAAAACCAGGGTCTTTACTTTGCTACTCATCTTACTTCTATATTTTTAAACACTATCATTTCCTGGTCATAACAGACAAGCCTTGATTATTGACTGTTTCATTATTTGTGAATAGCAGATCCTGCAGAGCATCTCCTCTAGGTAGCTGCAGCAAGAAATTGTCCTAAACATACTCTAGAAATTAAGATTATTTGCATTATGCTATAATTCCTTCCAGACAATTCTGAGCTGTTAACTTCTCCCGTGAGAACCAAGGACTGTAAGACTGTCTTCCAATATTTTAAAAAAGTTTGTTTTTTCACTTTCTCTTCCTGACTAAGTTTTCTATAGGTGACATCCACCAACATGTCAATTCTTTTTTGACCTTCCTTCCAGCCTCAGCCTAAACTTTCACCCAATCTTTTGCCTCTTGACTGTAGCTGACTATGGTCTCCCCTCTGTTTCTGTCTTTCCTGGAAAGTCTGTGCCTATCTATTGCACTGCTCCATTCCGGTGAACAATTCCATAATAATCCCAGAAACATTACAGCTCTGGAAAAACAAGGAACTTCCAATACCTCATGTTTTTTACTTTGTGTATTTTTGATTTGTATACACATATACAGCCTAGTTGCTCCTATGAATTTCTATTTGTTTTACTTTGAGACACAGTTACTCTGCCTTGGATTTCTGTTTTTAACAGATCTCAAATGAATGCAGTGGACTAATGGGGATGATGGGGGAAAAATATTCCTACTTATCATAAAAAATTAAACATTGTTCTTATGGAAATGGTACAGAACTGAGTAGAATACAACCACATGGAGACTGAGAAGTGTAGACTCCTCTGGAGTTTCCAGTCCTTACAAAACTTAAAGGTGAGTGATAATACACGAACATATGAATATGTGATAACATGGAGACATGAACTGAGATCCGGCTAATTTATCTTACAACACTTATATCTGAGCTGCAATTTTTTCCCTTTACATTAATGATCATAAAATAGGTATTTTGTGGGTTGAGGGTAGTTCAAGTGTGTTCCACACTACAATGCCTATTTCTTTCTCTTACTTGCATAAAGAACCTCTACAAGCAGAGTAGCATCCTCAGATATGTGGCTTGTCAGAATTTAGACAGGTGCATAGTCTTTCATGATTTTCATTACTATCCAGATGAATATCTCAATCAATATCTCAAATGAATGATGAAGTAAAATTCTTCCCCTGCTTTAAATAAATACTCAGAAAAAACACCACACAGCACAAGAAGTGTGGTGGCAAAATACTTTTTTAAACATAGCACTTTATAATCATATGACTTATTTTTAAGACTTTGTTTTTCTAGATTTTGAGGATTCAGAGTTGGAGAATTGATGTACCTAAGGCAGATGTTTTACAGATAGATGCAGTCTTCAATGTATGTTTTCTGAACATTTGACTTTTGATTAAGAAATTGAGAACCATAATGAACTTTTCTTATTTTGCATACTTTTTTTTTCATACTTTTAATACCTTAGAGTATATTTTATATTTTATAGACAATAAAGTTTTATGTGGAGTTGCTGCACATATTTAAAAATTTTTTGGTAAGCAACTTTACTTTTGTTTGTCTGAAAAGCAGTATATTTCATGCACAAAATGTAAGCAAAATGTTTGTCCCTGGAATTGAGTTCTTCAAAAGATGAATGTCAAGGGTGGCTCCTAAATCAAAAATCAGGGAAAAAAAAGTTAAATTAGGTGTCATTAGTTTTGGAGTTGCAAGAATCTGTTGAGATATTTTTTTCTCATCACCGATAGGTTTACTGTCCCTATTCACTTTTCCTTCCAGCCATGATATCTTCCAGGAAAAAATGTCAAATTTCTCTTTGATGACAAGAAGAAATTATATAGATTATGTCACTTAGCAGTTGGTCAATATAGAATGTGAAAGATCAGGAAAAAGTATCCCCTACCAATTTCTTTACCCTTGATTTTCAGAGAAAAATCATTTTATATAATTTTTTTTTGTTAAGATGAAAACTGAAAAATAGTCTACATAGGACTGTTCTTTGCTAATTGCATTTTCTCTTTATGCAAGGTACACAATAGTGTATCTTCCAAAATTTATTTTTCTAATAAGAAATAATGGTATCTCATAGCTTCACTCCAAAGTATCAAGTTACTTTCAAATATGAGAGAAACTTAAGCTGTTGATGGAAACTCAAAAGATATGCCCAGTGCTACACACTTTCTTTTGTCACTTACAACTTCTAAGAATAAAGAATTTAAGAGCAATTTTATGTACAAAAGAACATGGTATAAATCCCCCAACATTTTCACAAATCTGAATTAAAAAAAAAAATGAGTGGAATAGTATTGATGTCAGATCAAATATAGATCATGTTGTTGACTGTCAAGCACACCAGCTTTTATGATTTCATTTAAAAATTAACTATAAAATGATTTGGGTATAGGTACAATGTTAAGTGGACATTAGCAAAATGATAGATTTCGTTCCAGTAATAAGGATCAATACAGATCTTGAAGCATTGTGCCAATGATCATATCCTATCGAGGATAATTATGAGGTTGAATTAAAAACTGAGTTTGTTATGTAACTTTATCTTTTTCAGATACCATTTTCTCACATTTTGGGTTTCTCTTAGAGCAGTGCATTATTAATTTGCAATTTCTGTCTTTTCTGTCCTTTGTACTGTTGATAGTCCATAGACTTTGGGGCATAATCTTGTATATATTGATTATAAGAAAAAATTACTTAGAGTAAAAGCTGAAAGGTCAAAATCTGAGCCCTGTATCAGTC
Source organism: Lanius collurio (assembly GCA_020086605.1). Lineage (NCBI taxonomy): Eukaryota > Metazoa > Chordata > Aves > Passeriformes > Laniidae > Lanius > Lanius collurio. The sequence goes on along the minus strand of JACBWW010000052.1, from coordinate 2,033,611 downwards.
ATCTTCTATCTGACAGAATGTCCCCACAAAAGCCAAGAGTGTTATTATTTTTTTTAACATGTGTTAACACACCACGATTTGAGTATTTGGATGATCTCATAATTTTTTATGATTTTAATAGCTGAGCTAATTGAAGTAATTGACTATATTTTCTTTAGAAGATCCTTTTGTGGGTATTTGAGAAAGTGATTAGTTCTACTCCAGATATATCTTTCCTGTTTCATACTACACAGGTTTTTAAAATGTTTATGTTTAGTATTTTTCATAGTTGATCTTGATATGCAAGAGGCATTTAAGTTGTTGGGGTTTTTTCTTGTCTGCTTTTCTATAAGGGAGAAAAAGGAATTTTTACCTTCATCCAAATGCTTCTTGTACAAATGTCAAAGTTCAACAGCTACTGAGCTGCCAAATCAAAGAGAATTCTGTAACTGGGTTTGAAAAGAGTCCTTTGAAATGGGAATCAAATGAACTTCTGAATATTGCATGCACTCAATAATAGCAAAAAATCATAGTGGAAAATGTCACTGAGCAGCAAAAGCTGACATTTTTTGTAGATACAGGCACATATTTCCCCTAAACGTCATTAGTTGCTGGTATTTCTAAACCAGGCTAATGAGTGCTTTAGCAAGGAATCAAACAAGTTCTTATTTTTCAAAGATTTGCATAAAAAATCTGATCAGTTGAAAAAGACAGTTCTGAGCCCTGGATTTATACCAGGATACTCAGTCAGAGTGACACTTTAAATTTGTTTGCAAAATTCACATGGCATACCTTAAAAGTCTTCCTGTTGTGCTTAGAAGAGCAGATTTGCCTCAAATTTATTTTCTGTATTTTTACAATTTACAATAAACAAATTTATTTGAGGAGAATTCAAGACACATCATATTCCTCTATTAATTTTCAAGACCATACCAGAATTAATCACTGAAAACAAAGTTTTTATGTTATCAAAAGAGATTAAATTTATTTCTTACAATTTTTCTATGCACAGTCAACATATTGCAGCTTTTTTTGGTGGTTCTAGCTAATAAGATTATGGTAATTCTTTCTATTACCTGTTTTTCCATTGAAAAATAATTGTGATTTCAGACAAAACCCTCAGTATATAAAGATTTACTGTACTAAAAAATAGCTTATTGTAGTAGTTTGAAAATGGGTTATATCCTTTTAGTTCCCTTTGAATTTATTTAAGCAAGAAATTATTTCATTTCCTCATATTATTCTATTATCTATGGATTCATGTGGGCATAAAGTAACCAAAAGCACATTTGTAAAATTACCCAAATCTCTTCGTTCTTCCTCCTAAGTGCTCAGAGGATGATTTGACCTTGTAGAAATAGAAAAGATTTTCACTTTGTGCTTCTTTCCAGCTTGTTTCACATGCTTAGGGTGCACCAGGAGGTGGTCCCTGCACTCACACATTGGTGTGACCATTTGAAAGGCTTTATAAGAAGAGCAGGTGAAAACTGAGAGCTGAGCAAAGAGACAGATGTGCAAATAGGTTGTTTGCATTTAGTCCGTGAGTTGAATTTGTAAGAACTGATGTACAGGCAAAAAGAAGCTGCTGTTTGCAATGCACAAACAAGGGTTGCATTTTACTGCTCTTAGAAAAACTAAAACTATGCTGCATATTCTTCAGCACCCTCTACTGGTCTTGTAACTATTCACACTAATCATGCATTCCTGAAGGAAATCTTGAGCAAGAAAATAAGAGGAAAAGGAACACAAAATAGTGTAGGGTTAGGGGATTTTTCTATCCAGATTTAAATTATAAATTAATTCACCACACCATTCTCTCTCTGTGCCCTTTCTATGCCTTCGAAGTGTAGATCTATCCAGGTGATGTAAGATGTCCCTTTGAGGAACTTGTTTGCTTGTATAGTTTTACCAATCACCTACCTGAGAATGTTAAGGCAGCATTTATTTAGGCATTTTTTTATCCACTGTACTTTTTATATTTTAAAAGACTATATTTTTTAATTTTTATTTTTACCTGAGAAAATCCCCATAGCCTTTGCCGGGTATGAAAAGCCAGATAATAGAATACTAGTATTTCAAATGTAACTCTAATTATAGTGAAAATTGTTTGCTCAGTTGACCCTAAGAAAAAAAAATCCATATACAAAAAAAGTACTGCTGTCAAGATTTTTAGAAAATCAGACTTCAAAGATTTTAGAAAGTCGGAATAGAAAGATTTTAGGAATTCAGAAGGCAGCTGGCAGAGAGTCAGAGTTTTCAATGCCCCTGAGCCATGGAAGTTTCCCCTTTGCATGATTCTGGCCCTTTTAGGGTAAGGGGTCATACACTGGAATATATTATAGGCAATGATAAAATATTACTTTGGCTGCAGACAGATATGTTCACCTATCCACCAGTAGATTTTAGCAGGAGAAGCTCCTTGAGCTAGAGTATGAAACCTTTCTTATTAAACCAACAGAAGTTATGGCTTTAAAAATAGATAATTATATATTTTTTTCTGCAAAATAAAAATTAGTAAATTGTGCCTAAAAGATGGGGAGCTTTTAGTCTCTTTGAATAAGATCTCTGGACCTAAACATGCATTTCAAATAACAGTATTGCTGTTCTGGGATTTTGGTACTTATTCAATGACTGACACATAGTTTATGGAGGGCTAAAATGTCTTAGAGCAATGTGTATGTAATACCAAGAAAAAAAGAACCAAACTCTATATTAAAACGTCTGGGAAACCAGTCTACTTTAAAATGGGCTGATGAGACATAATACTGGAATGCTAGTATAGTACTTATGTAAAGAGCAAATTGCTCATCATAAAGATTAAATCTTCATACTGCTGTGGCAAGTGGCAATGAACTGGCAATCCATCTGTTCTCACTCTCTTCAAATATTAGAATTTATTACTGCAGAAAAAAATAGCTGCTAATTTTTGAACCAACCACCTGTAAAGAACAAGTCATTGCACAGATAAGATGTGCTCCTCCTCATCCCCAGCTGCACCTTCAGCTAACTTCATTTCCTCCGTTTGAACAAGAGCATATTTCAAGTGAAGAGCAATTATAAGGCTCTGTGCCTTGTATAACCTGTTAAAACCAGTAATTTGATGGCATAAAATTAATTCTGTGCACAATTTACAGATCTAACTAGTTTAGAGTAAGAACATTTCTCTCTTCAAAATATAGAACCACTAAAAGCTTGCTTGGATGGGTTTACTACTTATAGTGTGCTTTGGTTAAATACTGGCTCTAAAATATATTTGTCCACAGCTGATGAGGCAATGCCATTATGTATTGACAGTGCAACACAATGCCATTTATTTTTCTATAGGCTTATTTGTGCACAATAACTTCCTCTATTTTGAATGGATATAATTCTTTCCGTCTGAGGAAAAACATGGATTGTAGTTATACTCTGTAAGAGAGGGAATTCAACAATGATAATGCACTCCTTTCCTGTTTTAAGCTTTACTTAGCAGTTATTTCTTTTCTTTCCCCATGGTACTCTGTTGTGATGTGTAAATGCTTGGCTAATTCCCTTTGTCATCTGAAAAGATCCAGAGTATTTTTTTCTGCAGTACAGCATGCCACTATTGTAATTTTGCCTGTGTTGAAACGGTGGGCCTTGCATTTGTTAAAGCACAGTGCGTGGCATTCCAAGAGACTTTGAAACAGAAGGGAGTTCCAATATTTTGTTCGTATTTCATTGAAACCTCACTTTTGTATCTCCTTTCAGAAATACTGAACACCTCAATCACTTTTCTTAACAAAGTTTGCATCTAATCTGTATTTCAGGGCACAGGTTTTGTTATTCTCACTTAACACTTAGAAACACTCTTATGAATGAATCCTTCGGGAGGCCATCAAAAGTCACCAAGGAATGGCCTGGGTTGGAAGGGATCTTAAAGATCATCTCATTCCAATCACTTGCCTTGGACAGGCACACCTTCCACTAGACCAGGTTGCAAGGAGTTTCATCCAACCTGACTTGATCACTTCCAGGGATGGGTCAGTCACAGCTTCTCTGGGAAACCTGTGCCAGGGCCTTATCACCCTCATAGAAAGGAATTTTTTCTTAACATCTAATCTAAACCTACTTTCTTTCAGTTTGAAACCATTCTCCCTGGTCCTGTCACTTCAGGCCCTTGTAAATAGTCTCACTCTATCTTTCATGTGGTTCTCCTTCAGGTCCTGGAAGGCCCCAAACAGGGCAGTGCAAAATTTCTCTTTTCCAGGCTGAACAATCCCAATTCTCTCAGCCTTTCCTCACAGGAGAGGAGCTTCATCCCTCTGATCAATTTGGTGGCCTCCTCTGGACTCGCTCCAGCAGATTGATGTCCTGCCTATCTCATCTAAATCATTTCACCTTGGGAGGCAGAGAGGTTTTCTGGCAGGACAGTCATGTTACTTGCCAGCAATTTCACTAGAGCTTTTTATGATGGAAAACCCTTGTATTAAAAGAGGGATATAAATGGCCACCAAGAGATTTAAGAGATGAAGCTTCTCAGGCAAGATGCCTTTATCAGAATTGAAGAGCAGTAAGGAGGGTCTCTGACCTTCTGTCAAGATACTGTGAAAGCTTCAGAATATAGGAATCATAGAAAAATAATTTATTTTGGAAGGGATTTTGGAGATTATCTAGTCCCCCCTTATGCCATGAACAGGGACACCTTCCACTACACCAGGTTGCTCATAGCTCCATTCAACCTGGATTTCTTGGAAAGCTGAAGAAACAGGGCAAATCATTATGCCATTTGGGCTTTTTCCTCTAGCTTCCCTGTTTTTGTTAAAAAGAAAAACAAGATTTCATGAGGTATCTTATTAAGTTAAACTTGCATCCTTGCACTGGCTATTGCTTTCTGCTTAGAGATGTTTACGTGTTCAACCATTCAGATTATTGGAGCTGAAGATTTTAAGAAAGGATGTCAGACAAGGAATATGTACCTCAGAAATGGATGAAAACTGGAGATAGAGCTTAATAACACTTTATCTAAGCAGCTTAAGAAACTAGTGATATCTCATTTGATTTCATACAGCAAATTGAAGAACTTGTCTATGAATCTAAGCAATTTGTAGCTGACTACTTGTCTCACTTTGAGACAATTTTAGGAGGAAAACGCTCCTTTAAAGAAGACAGGTTTTGGCACTCCATCCCCCACCAATAAGAAAGGAATTTCTTGGCTGAAAGTGAAAAAAACTGTTTATTTTACAAAGTGAGTGCCTGGAGGGCACGAGGAAAAGAGGAATAACTGTTAAACCTCCCTGCTGCAGAGAAAGCAGATGGATTTAGAGTCCTTTCTGGAGCTGGCTCCCGAGGCCAGGATGCACGGTCCCCGCCAGTCTGCCATGTCCAGTGATCTGGTTCTTGGATCACAGCTCAGCTGAACACTTCAGCAGAAGCCACAAAAGTCACTGGAGAAATGCTGTTGTAGTCCTGGAGAAATTTCTTGCCCAGGCTAACAAAAAAGAAGCTAGCTAAGAGCAGGAATGTACTCTCACCCGCTGCAAGCAGACTTGTGCAACACGGGGGAGGTGAGCTCACACTAAGCCGAAGAACTTCGCCTGTCTTCTCTCCCTCCCTCTCCTGGACCCAGCTTAAAGCTACAGGACTGGGCATAAAGCAGACAATAGGGGAATACAGTATTATCATACAATCACCCCAAGACACTACAAGTTCTGTATTAGAAAAATGGTGCAGTGAATCTGTTCACCTGTCTCGGGAAACATAAGAGTTGTTTACCCAAGAATGCTTAGGAAATCAGAAGTAGTTTAGGATGAGCACAGATGGTAAATGTGTTACTCAAAAGTGATGAATCCCCAGGTGATATATGAAGACCATTTTATTGTCAGGGATGTCAATGAGGAGCCACCAGTTTCTCGAGGTGATCTTGTTAATTTTGTATGCAGGTTTTACGATTTATCTTCCAGGCTCGGAAAAGCAATTAAATTCACCTATGCTCATCAAAAGACTTAATGAGTATCATAAGTTTTGATGATAATGCTGTTCTTTTCTTCTTTAGGTAGCTTCCTTCACTGACAGCACTATAGACTTTAAGAACATAAATGTCACAAATTGAGAATTGGATGGCTTTCTTGGGGGGGGGGGGCTTTTTAATTTAAATTCTGACCTCGTTTTACATCCTATGCAGGATGGGTCTTCTGCAGGCAGAATGTCATGTAGGTAACCCAGGTACTGTCTGCTCTGGTTCCTACAAGTCCATAGGATCTTGTACTATCACAACTACTTAGAAAAGCATTACTTTTTTCTGACACTTGTTTTATAATATCTCAATAACATAAATAAATCCTCCATAGATGTATTAAAATCTGTTACAAAATACTATCTGCTAGAATGAAACTCTAAAACTTGTGGTAAGATGTAATTCATACACATTTTCACAGCAGCTGATGAAAACTCATCTGTTACTTTTCATTGTGAGTTTTAGAATTTAAAAAAATCAGAACTATATGCGTGTAGTGTGAAATACTGATATTGTTATGTGAAAAACTATTGACATTCCCACATTTCATATGTATAACAAACACAGCCTTGACCTCAGTGAGTTCACATACACTTATTTTTTTAAAAAGCTTTTTTTTTAATATTTGTTTTATAGTGACATAATTTCCATGTCAGACAATAAATAAATAAATTTAAAGAGAAATAATTCACATCATGCTTTAAAATGCTGTAAATTTGTACCCAAGGTGCCCAAATCATGTTGAAATTTATGAAAATCCAGCCTTGTTTTCAATGGTGGCCACTGGATGACAAAAGCCACCAACCAGAACACAAATGAAACTGCAAGGTTTGCTAAATATAAAAAGTTTTATGTTTGGGGAATAAAATTAGTTATTTGTTGCTATTGGTACCGTTGTTGTAGTGTTCCTTTCATATAGGTGAAGGAATAGTTCATTTTAGGATGACAGAACAGTTTTTATACAGAACTTTTACTGAGACGTAGGTTTTCATAACTACACTTTTTTTTTTTTTAACTTGAGATCATGTGTTGGTTTTGAAAATTCAAGAGTCCAGCAGCAGTAAAAATCTGCAGAAAGAGCAATTAAGTATTTTTTTTTTGTGAGCAGAAATAATCTCACCAAATTTGTTGTTTCTATGGCATCAGTATAACTCAAAGCAATGCAAAGATTGATGGCACAATGTCCCAAGCACCTGTGAGACACAGCATCTCTGGAAAGATTAATGTCTCATCCACAGAGAATATATGGTATTGTCTGTTCATTATGACTGTCACTTCTTTGGTTCTTCCAAGGGTGAGGAAGGAGATTCTGCCCCTCTGCTCTGCTCTGCTGAGACCCCACCTGCAGTGCTGCATCCAGCTCTGGGCTCCCAGCACAGGAAGGACAGGGAGCTGCTGGAGCCAGCCAAGGTGATCAGAGGGATGGAGCAGCTCTGCTATGAGGAAAGGCTGAGAGAATTGGGGTTGTTCATCTTGGAGAAGAGAAGGCTTTGGAGTGACCTAATTGTGGCCTTCAAGTACTTGAGCCTACAGAAAAGATGGAGGAAAACTATTTACAGGGCCTGCAGTGACAGGGCAAGGAGGAATCGCTTCAAACTGAAAGAAACCAGGTTTAGATTAGATGTTAGGAAACATTCTTTTCCATGAGGATGATGAGGGCCTGGCACAGCTTTCCCAGAGAAGTTGTGGCTGACCCATCCCTGGAAGTGTTCAAGGCCAGGTTGGATGAAACTCCTATCACCCTGGTCTAGTGGAAGGTGTGCCTGTCTGTTGCAGTGGATCCGCCTGGGCCCCTGCCCCTGCCCCGGCCGGGTCCCTGCCATGTGACTGAGTCAGGTCTACCTTAGATTCAAGCAGCCCAGGCTCTGATCTGGTTGGTTGTTTGTCCCATCTTCGCCCCTGGTATCCCCTTTCCCCCCTGTGACAAAACCAGCAGGACAGAAAGCCCCGCCCTCTTACCTTGCGGGCTCTGCTCAGGTCAGTGCTCTGTCCCCCCCAGGACAGAGGGAATAAATGACTTAACATCATAAGAGGTTTGAGCTCTATTTCTCTTCTCAACTTCTGCTTCTGGTGGCAGCTGTCAACTAGCACTGGCTTAAGTGGGGCTGCACAGTCGAGGGACATTTAGGCTGTTTGTGAATGGTCTAAAGATATTCCAAGACATGAAGAGGCAAGCTTGCCACTAAATTTAAGCAGTGGACAGCTAATAACACCAAGACCTGTCCATAGCAGTGGGGTTAAAACAAAATGATTCTGAGGTCCCTTCCAACATAAACCATTCTATGATGCTATGATCCTAGATGTGATGAAATGTGATGAATATGATCTAAATATAACCATGACAACTCAGAATTTTCTCCACTTTTTCACTGTTTTTCCACTTCTGCATGATAGAAATGTTGATATATACATGTATATGAATATAACTATACTTCTCATATAGAAAGTTATCATAGAAGCTAAGACTGTTAAAGGGCTGGAATGGACCCAGATCAGCTTGTTTCTGTTTGGCAGGGACACCTTCCACTAGACCAGGTTGCTCAAGGCCTTATCCAATCTGGCTTTGAACAGCTCCAGGGAAGGGGCCCCCACAGCTTCTCTGAGAAACCTGTTCCAGTGCCTCACCACCCTCACAGTAAAGAAATTCTTCCTAATATCTAATATAAATTAACCCTCTTTCAATTTGTACTCTTTACTTCTTGTCCTATCACTACCGTTCCAATATCAGAAAAGAAAAAGATATTTCACACCTCCAGGAAGAATGTTGACATCAGTGCAAATCAGAATAGAATGATGGACAATGAAAAAATGTCCTGTGGAATTTCATGGGTTGTGCAGGTCAAAACCTGGACAATACTGACCTTTTTTAGAAGTTTTTCCATTTTAGTAAACTGAATTACTTTAGCTTTGAAATCTTCAGTATATTTAAGTGATTGACTTCAAAATATCTGTTGCAGCATCTCTCAACAGTGGATTTCTGTGATAATCCCCAAACTGCTGTCATTTTTAAGTGGTTAAAATTTCCTCTCAGGGGTTTGAACTAGATACCTTTTACCCTTTGAGAATTTTTACCAGTACATTTGTTAACATACAGAGTGATGTGAAATATAACCCCCACTGGAGATTTGCTTCACCCTCTATATAGGGAGTGATGAGAGACTTGTGATTGTGCTGCTGAAAGCAGCTGCAGGAGTTCAGTTGGATGAGATGACACTTGATCTGATAAACATTTGCATCACCAAGGAATTTGTTTAATATGTATGTTAGAGAAAGAGGAGATTATTTCCTCAGTGAGTTTGGTTTTCTACAATTTATTTTATTTGAAGTGGGGGAAAGATTAAATCAGTCTAAACCCTATACAAAATGCTAAAAGGAAGTTAACTGTAAAAGCTAGTTTATCCACAAAGTATACTCTCTTGATGATGAATGGATGGGATTTTTTTGGCAGAACAGTTTATGACAAACAGCGTGTCAGGAAAGCCTTGTACAGGAAGTCAAGTAAGTGCAGGCTTAGACACTTCACATTGAATGTAGAGTAAATCTAGCACAGCCTTTTTTGCTTTTTCAGCTACAGTGTAGATAAGCATATGTCAGTTTTCTGGTTTTGGATACTGTAAACAAAACCTTGAGCTTTTACTTTAATGTGAGTTGGGTGATTTCATGATAAAAAAGAAAACTCTGAATAGTGACTGGTGCTCTATATACCAGTTCTCTGGGAAATTGATTCCATTTAATGACTGCCTCACACTCCAGCCAGCACCTTGTCTGAACTATTCTAAGAGTGTCTTCAGGAGATGATTTATGAGCCAATTTGGAAGCCAGTACTCCAGAAGCCAGAAGTAGGGGAAGTGCTTCTCTCTGACCAGAGCTGATCATGGAATACCCCGTAGGAAGGTAATGGAGTACTTCTGTGCTCTACACCATTTCAGAAAGTTTGAAATGTTTTCTTCTCCTTACAATAGCAGCAACATTTCTGTAAAAAGCATTATCACCAGGCTTGGGGTATTTTCAGAAATAAAGCAATCTTCTTTCAAAGAGTATAATTTTTAAAGTGTTTTTATATAAAATATATATGCAGATGAACATGTTAAAATTAATGCTTTTTTAAAATTGTCAAATTAGGCAAATACACAGAATGACATTCTTGTTGTACCATGCTGACTTTCAATTAGGGTACAAATCCAGTTCTCTTTTCTTATCCATGTAGTTACATTTAACTTCATGATGCCATACTGTGATTTATTCTGAGTGCAAATCTGAAGCCTGAACAGTGAATACTGAGTAATGCTTGGGAGTTTCTTCTTCATGTACATGCTCTGATTGTTTTAAAGTGTATGCCTGGATGAAAATAAAATCAGGGGGATTAGCCGCTTCAGTTGCAAGTTTAACATTCTAGCAGACTTTCATTCTACTTTGTTGCAAAAACTTGTAGATAAATAGAGGGAATAGAGATCTAGAAAGACTGAATTATTAAAAGTAAAACTATTCTAGCACTGTGTGTATTTCTTGAAATATAGTGGTTGCAAATATGAAACAAGTCAGCTGTGTGCTTTTTAAACTGGTGTAAAAGGAAAAAGAAAAACTCAGTAGGCACTGGGGAGAATAAAAACAAAAAGAGCCTGGATAATCTTGAGCCTCATGTTTTACATGTTCATGGATAGGAAAAAATTAGCTTCATTTCTTATATTATATGGAATTAGTTTCTAGTGTTATATGGAGAGTGGGAAAAAATAAAAAATTATTTTGTTTCTTATTGGATAGAAAAGTAGCATTATCAATTTCATTATTCTTCTAACTGCATGCTTAAGAAGTCAGGAAGAGACTTTGTCTTATCCAAATATCAAGGAGTAACCTGGCTATTTTTTTAACCTAGTTTCTCTTATTCTTTCTAAAATCATCCCTTTCCCCACCCTCATTTCAGTGTTTCTTCCGAAACCAATACTCACGTAGCTCAGGACTAAAGTGAAGTCATTCTTTTGATCTCTTGACAGAAACTCAATTCAGCATGTTTGCAACCACACCAAACTGAAAACCCACCATTATAAAAAGACACTTTCAAAGAATTACAATGGTAGATTAAAGAGGCAAGATGTAATCGTAATTGTATTTTGTAACAGGGAGATTTATGAATGAATGAAATGTGGTTTAATTTATGTGCAGAGTCAAACCATGAACCGTATTTTCAATCACATAAAATGCACCCTATTCCCTCCCTCTTCCCTCCACCCCCTCCCTCCTTTGATTTTCCTTATTTTCTTATGGCTTCAATTGTTTCCAGCATCCACAAGTGAGGATATTCTGGAACAGCAGATTTATGCATGTTGTGTGGTGAGGGCAATGTCACATCTTGGCTAGGAGGGGTGAACAAATTAGGAAACATTGCTGCTCATCTACTAATAATGCCAGTTTCCCTCATTCACTTAAGGAAATATGTTCTGAAAGCTATTGGGAGGAAAGATTATAGCCAGTGGGTTTTGGCCAAACCAAGGTTAAGATAAGGGACCAAAGAATTTAATCATATATAGTCATAATCCCTCTTACACCACACATATATCTGATAAAGTTTTTGATACTTTCAATAAGGATAAAGCTTTCTTTTGACTGGTGAATTATCAGTATGCTATAGAAAGTACCAGAGATAACAGCTCTAAAATAGTGACTCTTTTTCTCTGTACTACTTCCATCTTCCTTAATTGTCATGCAAATTTCTGATGAACGCAGGGTCTCAAGGAGCTACTCTGACCTGAAGTCCTTAAAAGGTGAAATTTTCGGATGTTCAAAGCAGATTGATAGTAAGAAAAATATATGGATGGTTTTGGTTTGTTTTTTGTTTCCTCAGAACACTTTCTGTCCCACAGGTAACATGGAGAACCTGTTCAATCTGTATCACAAGCCCCAAACCCCACTTCTCACTAACAACTGCCAGAGCTTCTGTACTAACCTCACCTTAAAAGGACGATGAATCACAAAGCATGAGTACCTGACAGAAACCACACTGCTGTCCTTTCTTAAGGAAAATACTACATAATCCTAAGAAAGAGACTGTAGGGAAGACCAAAAATACAGATCACACAGGTTCCTCTTAGTCTAGTCAAAGTAAATTACTGTCTGTGATTAAAGATGAGATTTACTGATCAGAATGATCTCTGCCCAAAGTGGGCTTATGCAGACGCCCATACCTGCATGTGTGTACATGTATTTCCATGTGTCTATTTGGATTTAATGAAGTCATTCTGTTGGATTTTGCATAATACAGGGAGTGTCCCAACTCACCTTGGTGCTTCTGTGTGTCACTTTTAACATGTTGCACACCTTTTGTTACTATTCACTGCATGCTTTACTATAAATGAAGTTGGATTCTGGTGTTTTGTTCACACATCAACCTGGATAATAAGAAGGACAGGTGTTTATTTTGAGTTACTTGTAGGACTGATACTACTGAGTTGTGTCCTCCTGGAGAGAGGCAAGCTTGTCTTAAAATCATCAAAGCGAGTTTCTGCTCCATTGTAAACTGCATAAAGAAATAAACTATCTTTTATTATTATCATCACATTTCTTATATTGCTTTCTGTTAATCAATAGTTCCTTGCTAAAGCACTATTATATAGTGATTACACTGATGTATGGACACATAAAATGTTTAGATTTCACTTTTTAATGTAACATGTTATTAAAATGTCTTAGCAGTATGCAAGCTCCATGAGTTATAAGTATATGGAATCTTAATAGAGTATTTGATAATACTTTTTAAAAAATAATGGGTGATAAAGAAGAGATGAAATGGGTGATTTCCCATACCAGAATAATGACTTACTTCTATTTTAAAAATCCTTAATTATTTTCATGTATATTACTGTAGAACATATCAAACTATGTGATAACAGGAAGATACATCAACCATAAAGTCTCCTGTTAAAAACTGTATTTGGAGAGGCATTCAAAGACTTGTGTACTCCCTAGTATGACTAGTAGACTTTACTGACTTTCTGGTGTTTTATTTAATGGATTAAATAATTCTTAAAACAGATATCACAAAGCTTTGTAATTTCTATATTAAGAATTAATAACAAAATCTGAATCTGTTCAGTTTAGTGACAGAGCCAGGAAGACATTCAGAATTTATAGCTAAGCATGTGACAATTCAGACTTGATTCATCTGGTGTTCATGTTCTCTTTGCTATCAGTAGTTTTACAGTGCTTTAGTCTGACTAATTTATTCTGTTACTTTAGCCTATATTCACTTGGGTCTCACTGCTTTGGGTGCCCATCTCTATCCAGACTCTCTCATTCAAGAAACCTATTTGGGTAGCTGAATTTGGGTTTATGTTTGTGTTTCATAGTGTCATACATTATCTGGCACAGGAATGTGTTTGTTTTCAACAATGTGTGTGTTCTCGTATCTCATAAAAATGGGAAATTGAGTGTGTGATGCTGTTTCTGTGAAACAAAAGGTACATGATACATTGCAGTGAGTTGTGCTTCTGTGTTCAAATCCAATCATGGTTTTTTTCCTAAGATCAGAAGAAAGGAAATTCTGAGCTGAAAAGGTAGGTGATATATTTATTTTGTTTATTAGCAATTGATACTCTTATCACTGAAGTCAACTGAAATATATTTTTAATTTCAGACTGAATAGAACCTCCTTTCTGATAAATAATCAGAAAAAATATTTTCAGGGTTAATCACAGTTCTTCCAGTGTCTGTAGACTTCTCCCATCAATAACATAATTTCACTTTTACATCATGATCTGTTCTATACTCTATGGAGTACAATGTTAACTTTCCAGATGCATAGGCATGATGGCAATTTTTGATCTATAATGTATCCATTGTGCAAATCTGATTTTATAAAAATTATTTATGAATCTTAAGAGTTATTTAAGCAAGGAATATTATTTTTCCCAATACCCTCTGCAAAGAATCCTAATTTAGTGAAAGTAGAGCAGTCAAAGGAAATGTAAGGGTTTTGTGCATAAAGACATATAGGTAAGGAATACAAGCTGAAAATTCATATTGGAGACAAGACTACTATCTGTTATGCTGTAATTGTTATTGAAAGGAATTTTAGACAGTTGGGCATTTTTAATAATGCACAAAATTTGAATCACACTTCTTCGTTTTGATCCTAAGAAGATTGTAAGCAAAAAGCTGATATTTTCTTAATTCTTTATGCATGAGCCTTGTTACATGGCATTAAAAATATACTATAGGCCTGTCTTTCCATAGCTGCACCCTTAAAATGGGGCTTAGTCAGAACTAAAGTGTGCAGAGGTCACAGAAAGTAATTAGCACAGCCTGCTTCTGATCCTGAGGAAGTTTGTCCTACAGGGGTTTCTACAAGGTGAGTTCTGGTTTGGTGTGTTCACAGATATTCACTGCCTGCAGAGCTGAGAATCACAGATTATTTTCATGCTTCTGCGCTACCAGGATTTACTAACAAGGCAGGTTATTGGTGTGAGGTTTGATCTTGTGAGAGTGGGTCTCAAATGAGAGGGAAAAATAAAATAGAAAAGCTGAGAGAACTTGAATAGTTCAGCCTGGAAAAGAGAAGGCTTAGGGGTAACCTAACGGGAGCCTTCCAGTACCTGAAGGGAGCCTACAAAAAAGATGGAGAGAGACTATTTGCAAGGCCCTGGAGTGACTGGACAAGGGGCAATGGCTTCAAACTGACAGAGTTTAGATTAGAGATTAGGAAAAAATCTTCACTGTGAGGGTGATGAGGCTCTGGTGCAGGTTTCCCAGAGAAGCTGTGGATGCCCAATCGTGGAAGTGTTCAAGGCCAGGTTGAATGAAACTCTGAGCTACTTGGTCTAGTGCAAGGTGTCCCTACCCACAGCACGGGGGTTGGAACTAGATGATCTTTAAGCACTTTTCAACCCAGGCCATTCTATGATTCTATAAAATGTGATAAAAGCACCTGTCATTTGCTTATGGCTTACATGATTCAATTAAATGTGGAACAGAGACAAATATGCTCTGCCCACTACTATGAACTTTATATCACATTTGAAATCTGGACTAGAAGTAAAATCTGAACCAAGTGTGAAACACTCAGAGGTTTTAGATTCTAAACCCAGACAGTGGTTCTCTTTTGCCTTAGCTCTAGAGTCTGCCAGAATCACTGTGGTCTCTCTGATGAATTGAGGTAGTATTTAATACAAATACCAGTGTCCTGGTTTAAAAGGACAGGTGTCTGCCAAGGAAGGCAGGAACCTCCCTTGAAAAATGTAACCCCCTTCCCTCCAAAGTATTATAACTTTGAAATTTTGGGATTTTCAGGCAAAAATATGGGAAATGGAATAACAATGCTTCACTAGTGTATATATATGTATAATGAGATAAACAAACAACAGCAGCAGCAACAATCAGAATCAGAACCCAGTGCCAGCCTCTCTCAGCCGCAGGCACTTTCCCCTTCAGTCCCACTCACAGCCGGCAGGGGGCGCTGTTGGCTCCGGGCCGGGCAGGGCAGCTGCGATGGTTCCCCCGCGCCTGCAGGGGGCGCTGTGGTGTGAGCTCGGCTGTCCCTCCATGTGGTAATGGCGCCTCAGCTGGCGGGAGACAGAGAAGAGGGGCTCCCTTTGTAACCCCCCGGGGGGCAGCCAGTCCCAGTGTCCCTCTGGATGGCAAAATGGGCCACAGCAGGAACCTCAGAGTGGTGGCCAGAACAGCAGGGGCGAGCACACTTGGAGTGGCAAATGTAGCAGAAAGTCTGCAGCCCTAGCAGGAACTGTGGGATGTCCAGGCCGACACCAGGTGCTGGGTTAGAGTGTAGCAAAAAACCCAATGCAGCAGCAGAAAAAACAGCAGGGCTGTGGAGCCGCAGCTAGGCTCCTGCAAACAGCCAGGACTTGCTGCCTTGGAGAGGGGAAGGGGATTAAGGTCCCAGTTCAATCTCTGCTCTTACAAGCAAAAGCTCACCCATGGTAGGCAAAGCAGTAAAGGGCTGGACTCCATGGTGGCAGCGAATTCTTCCCACGGTAGCAGAAATTCAACCGTTCCCCCTCTGGTCCCGAGAATGAGAGAGAATGAGGAGCTGAGCCTAGCGCCCATGACCGTCGCCAGCCAAAATCTCGCAGTATCTTCTGCACTTCCCAAGATAAAAGGCCTCCAGCTAAGACGGTAGCCAACTGTACCCTTCCCCCTTCTCCTCCTCCTAGCCACATCTTTTGTCTCTTAAGTATCGGTCGTTCCCATCCTTTAGGCAACAAATAGGAGAAAATTCCCTGAGAGAAAGAAAAGAAGAAAAAAAAAAAAGGAAAAAATCCAACCCCCAACAACCCGTTTGACAATGGACAGGTTCCCAGTAACAGGGAAGTTAGTACACTGCTATTCTGACTGTAATTACAACAGCATAAATAAGAAGGGTTGATTTTGTAGCAGAGTGGAGTTCTCTCCCTTCTCTCTGTTCTTGCTCTAAGAAGTTATGAGCTTCCATTGCTCAGATGCTTTGGGAAATATGCCTCACATTCACAGGATCATAGAATCATTAAGATTGGAAAAGATCTGCAAAATCATTGAATCCAGTCTCTGACCAAACAACACCTTGTCAACTAAACCAGGTCATAAAATGAGGAGAAATTTGCCAAACTCAGAGTTCACTTCTCATTCATGCAAGGGTCACTGGTTCTGCTCATCTTCTATTTTGTGTTTCAAGTAGAAAGTGCGCGGCTGGTTTTATTGGGGTTGCTGAAACTTTTTGCTTCCTCTAAGAAGCAGTAAGTAAATTCAGAGTGGTTGATTTTTGTCAGGACAGATGGAGATTGTCTAGCCCAGCCCTGCTCTTCAAGCACGGTCATCTAGAGCAGGTTGCTGAGGACATACCTGTTTTTCAGTGTCTCCAAAGATAACTTGCTGTGATAAGGCTTAGGACTTATGTGTATTTAATTTATAGCAAGTGCATGAAGAGTTGGGACTTCACACCTCCTAAGTCTAAGCCCTAATTACAGCCTTGATTGAAATTGACAAATAATTTAGCTTCTCTATTAAAGCTGAGGTCCTCAGAAAGGATAAATCAAGAAAGAAGTGCCGTGATGAGTAGGCCTCTGCTTCCTGTGTCTGTAATATGTGCCTCAACAGCCTTGGGCCAAAGATAGAACATAATCCTGCCAAACAGAAAACAAAATCTCCTACAGGTCTGCGATACTGAGATCTCCTTTATTGTGCTTGCTGTCTAATTTTGTTAATGGATTGTTCTTGCTGCTTATTGAAAGAAATGGTATTGGTTATGTCCTTAGCTTAGTCTTCCCTGGATCTTCCTGCTATGACAGGACTGCTGAAAGGTCAAAATGAGAGACTGCAGTTGAAGGAAAACATAGTAGGTTTTTCCTTCTTCAGACTATTTCATGTAAAGGTCAGAGGTGACAATAATGTGTTCTTTGGCCACCTTATTCAATAAAGCAACCACTTCTCCATTCCCTAAAGGTCTCTTTATGCATCTGAATCTTGAACAGACATCGATTACTGGTTTCAGCTTCACATATACATTGGATTAGAAGTGCTGGCAAATTGCACCATCAGGATGGATAGAGGGATAGATACCCATGAAAACAAAAGGAAACACTGAAGATAAGAAATGTTCTCAATCCCTTTTAGGTACCTAAATTTCCTTATGAATTTTGCGTGTCATTTAAATGCTTTAACATGGTTTACCATTAAAGAGAGGATACCCTTTTCAGGTTTTGGACTTGAGGACACCTCCTAAATCTGGGAATATGCAGGAGTATTTTTCTCCCTTTACATTATTTCTACTTGCTAATAATTGCAGAAACTGGTTGAATGTATTATTTCTCCCCATCCTTTTCTGTCGCAAGTTTTGAAATTAGTTAGCAATCATTAAGTGAGTTCTAGTTAAACTGGTATATGTGACTGATAGTCATTATGCTGAAATGCCTAACTTGGATATTTGATAGGTACAAGTAGGTAGACAAAAGAGCTAGGAAAAAATATATTACTACAACCTCATGGATGTAACAGACTTTGAATTTATTAATAATTAAAATGCTTAGCATCCAATTAATTCCCAATGTTGCAAGGAGTGTGTGCTAATGACAGTCTAGGAGAGATTGTGTGGTTAAGCGCATTCACAGCCTGTATGAGGGCAGCCAGTTGCCAGTACTGCAGCTCTTGGATGGCTCTTTTCTAGTATTCTGTTGTCTGACCAGCAAGAAAGTGATGTTTCCCTGCTTGTTTGATTTTGTTTTGTTTTTTAAGGTAATAATGACCAATACAATGTAGCTGCCTAATTTAGAATTCATCAAAACTTTTTGGTTTCACTATGGGAAATTCCATATGATACAATAAAATATCATGCATATCAAAATGAAATAGTAAGTTAAATATTGCATACATCACTAATATATTCATATGTATCTCTTATATTCAGTTTTGGCAAAGGTCCTTAAGGTTAAATACTTGAATCAGTTCAAAGCTCTAGAAATGTGCAAGCACATACAATTATATAAAGGAATAACATGAAATCTATAGATGCATAATTAAGTAATTACATGTCTCCACAAAACCTGGATTTAATTTTCATATTTAAGCCTTGGTAGATTTCCTTCAGTTTCTAAAAGTTATTCTGAATGGGAAAAGTGATTTAGCTTTCATTGAAACCAGTACCTTAGGAATACATGGGTCCATCTGCAAAAAATACTTTTGATTTGTAAAGTGTGAGCAGTTTCTAAAGCTTGTCTCTGATTTCGGCTTCTCAAATTCAAGTGAAAAAATTCCTTAATGTATTTCTGTCACATTTATGGCAGCCATTAATAAATGATCCAGAAACAGAGTTATAATGAGGCATTGCTTGCTATATATATCCTTACTTGATACAAGTGATAGTAACATGGGTGGAATTCTAAACCACAGGAGCCCTTAATGCTTAAAGAAAGCAAACATTTCTTAAAAAAAAAGAAAAAGAAAAAAAATCATAAAACACCTTCTTCACACCATTTATAGCAAACTCATGAGTTTCAGTAAATAAAAACATTTTTATACTATTATTTTATTAGTTTAGTAGGAACACGCATTTTTATATGTGTGACTGAAAAAAGCAGAGAACCTACTAGGATTCAAGAGTTGTTTTTTGTTTTCTGTTTTCCTCTCCTAGAACAATGCAATATTCTAATTTCCTTCCAACTTCCTTTGAAAAATATAATACAAATCAAATTTTTCTACTTTTTGGAAACTTCCTGGTTTTCTTTCCTGAACTAATCAGCTACAGAAGACTCCCCATTATTTTGGTTTTCTACCTAAACAGGTAGCAGCTCTCTTATTGCAGCTCTTTCCAGTCTCTGAGCAAGCACACTAGACTTCACAAAAAGTGCTTATCTCTTAGGGCCCGAGATAGTAGCTGCAAATTGCTCTCTTAGGATGTATGCAAGCAAGTACTTAAATATGCCATATTGTAGCTGATAAAGAAATAGAAGGTTTTTTTGCGAATATGTTTATATCCTATGATTCTGTTAACCTGTTCAGTAAATTCCAAGAACTTCATCCTTTGAAGGAATTTACTGAGGGTATACTGGGAGTTCAGAGTCCCTTTGAAGACAAATGGAGGTTTAGTGACTTACAGCAGTTGCTGTAACAGGAGATGGGATCCTTTCATTTTGTGTGAAAATATCCAAGTGTTGAACTTACTCATACAAAAGGAATTTTCAGCATAAGTACTTCAGTTACAAGCTTTCAGACTGGTGTTATTTGCAAGTCTTCTGCAGGTGATCTTTAGTGGTCAACTAGATGCTTCTCTTGAAAGATTATTTCGAAGTGAAAAAAATTATCAGATAAAAACCCCAAACCATAATCAACTGTGACCTGAAGAGGCATGGTAATGTAGATTTTTCTGAAACCAAGAAAATACTAAGAGGCAATATGTAGGCTTCTGGGCTTCACAGATGTTGAGAGGTTTTTGTTACTCACATGCACTTCTGAACATCTACTCTATGCACACAGACTGAGGTTGGTGTATGTGCCTTGATGCTGGGGCTTATACTGCAATTTCACTTGTGATATTGGTGATTGAGCAGTGTTGATTATTGTGCTACTATGACAAGCTCAGGTAAAAATTACTTCCCATACCAGTTTACAGAACAAGTAAAAGCAGGACTTACCCACTTCACAAATGGAGCCAAGAATTCTAAACAAATCTGTTATTTCAACTCTTACTTTTGTTAAATGTTTTTATTCCTTCTAATTTAATAACTCTGATGTAGGAACATCAGGTGGAACATATAATCCTTTAATATTTGACTAGTAATGCTTCATCTGTCACAGGACGTGAACGTGAAGACAGAGTAGTCAGTAAAACAAATATATGTTTTTAAAATAACTTCCTAATTTTGCCTTCAGAATCAAAAAACAAAAATCTAAAATAAGAGGTAATGGTATCTGTCTCTTAAATTCTTCCTACTCCTACTACCACCTCATAATTATTATGATATTAAGAGTGTTTTTACATTCTTCAGGAAGGAAATCTTACAAGCTCAGGAAATGGCAATTCCCATGTGCCAAAAGGTGAGACAGATTCACAGAGAGCTTTGGCTGGAACTCACCAGAAAAAAATGTTAAGACCTCTGGAATAAGGGGCAGGCAACTCAAGAGGGCTGCAATGATATCAAGAGAGTATGCAGGAAAGAGCACAATTCAAAAAGCCTAAACTCAGGTAGAACTTAATTTGACTACTGCCATAAAATACAATAAAAAATGCATTAACCATAAAGGGAGGGTTAAGGATCTCCATCTTTTATTGGTCACAGGGGAAACATAGTGGAAAAGGATGGGAGAAGTGCTGAAATTCTTAACATCTCCTTTATTTCAGCCTTTAATAGTAAAACTGGTTATTCCCTGAGTACCCTGCCCCAGGAGCTGACAGGGATGGGGAGCAGAATGAAGCCCTGTAATCCAAGGGAAAAAGGTCAGTGACCTGCTACACCGCTTAGAGACACACGAGCCTCAGGGGCTGGGTGAGATCCACCCAAGGATTCTGAGGGAACTGGCAGAAGAGCTCAGTGAGCCACCTTCAATCATCTACCAGCAGTCCTGGCTAACCAGGGAAGTCCTACAAGACTGGAGGTAGTAAATGGCGAGCCCAGCCACAAGAAGAGCTGGAAAGAATTTATGGGGAACTGCTGGGTTGTCAGCCTGACCTCCGTGCTGAAAAAGATCATGGAGCAGATAGATCATCTTAAGTGCAATCACACAGCATGTGCAGGACAACCAGAGGATCTGACCCAGCCAGCACTGTCTGTATAAGGCAGATCCTGCCTGACCAACTCAATGGCCTTCTATGAGGAGGTGACCTGCTTAGTAAATGAAGGAAATTATGAGGATGTTGTCTTACCTGGACTGTAATAAAGCCTTTGAAACCATTTCCCACAGCTTTCTCCTGCTGTGAGAAACTGGCTGCTCATGGCCTGGACAGGTGTGCTCTTCACTAAGTTAAAAACGGACTGGATGGCTGTGCCCAGAGAGTGGTGGTAAAGGGAGAAAATTCCAGTTGGCTGCTGGTCACAAGTGCCCAATACTGGGGACAAGCCTGCTTCATATCTTTATCAGTGATTTGGATGAGGGGATCAAGTGCATCCTCAGTCAGTTTGCAGATGACACCACGCTGGGCCAGGAGAGTTGATCTGCTGGAGGGCAGGAAGGGTCTGCAGAGGGATCAAGACAGGGTAGATCAGTGGACTGAGGGCAGTGGTCTGAGGCTCCGGTGGCCAAGTGCCAGGTCCTGCACCTGGGTCAGGACAAGAACTTGCCAACAACCCCAGGCAGTGCTATGGGCTGGGAACAGAATGGCTGCAAAGCTGGCCTGGGAAAAAGGACTTGGGAGTGATGGTTGTCAACAGCTGCACATGAGCCAGAATGTGCCCTAGTGGCCTAGAAGGCCACTTGCATTGTGGCTTTCCAGACCTTGTACTGGACAACGATGAGGCTGCACCTCAAATTCTGTGATAAGTTTTGGGATAGAAAGACATTGATGTGCTGGAACCCATCCATAGAAGGGCAGGGGAGCTGGGAAAGGGTCTGGAGCACAAGTCTGATGAGGAGCATCTGAGGGAGATGGGGATGTTTAGTCTGGAGAAAAGGAGACTCAGGAGGGACCTTATTGCTCTCTCCAACTCTCAGAAAGGAGGGTGTAGCCAGGCAGGGTTCAGTCTCCTTTCCCAGGTTACAAGTACTAAGACGAGAAAAAATAGCCTCAGTTTGCCCCAGGGGAGGTTTGGATGGGATATCAGAAAACATTTCTTCACCAGAAAGTTATCATGCGCTGGAACTGCTCGGGGAGATGGTGGAGTCACCATTCCTGAAGGGATTTAAAAGACCTGTAGATATTGCACTTAAGAACATGTTTTAGTGGTGGACATGGCTGTGCTGCATTAATGGTTGGACTCAATGATTTTAAGGTTCTTTTCTGACCTAAATTATTCTGTGATCCTATGAATCTACTATATAAAATTTACCCCAAAGAAACTAATGAGAAATATTCAAAAGTGAGGGAAATATTAATGCTGGCATTATTCTTTTTTTTCTCTAAAGCTGCATGTTTTATTTCACATTAGGGAGAAAAAGTTGATACTACATTAATTGCTTTTTTTTGGAAGCGATTTGATACAATCCTTCAATAGAAAATTTCTAAATAAAAATCACAGGAAGGAAGTTTTATGTGGAAATTGTGAAGCTACGGTGTTCTTTTGATAGGCTTAAAATGTCAGGGAAGTATTTTTGTGCATTTTGAAGTATTTCCAGTACCAATTTTGATTAGTGATAATGACTGTGCCTTGTGAAGAAATTAATGCTTTCACATTCAGATTCACTAGGCTTATAAATAATCTGTTTGGTATTATCAAAGTAGTTATAACCACACAAATATAAGAAATCAGGGTATCTTAAATTCTGTTTAAACTAGTAAGTAATTCTAGTAAAAAAAATAAGACCTGTAGACCTAATTTATGCAAATGTGGATGAATTATTTATTTATACTTACATTGCTGACCCAAGTTACTTGACTGCAAGCTTCTTAGTTTACAGAAGTGAAGTTTGGATTTTTTGATTGAAACAACTGACAAATAACAAAAGCAATTAAAATAATTTGAAGCATAGTGACAGCAAAAGAGGAGTTTTGCCTCTTCAATGTGAAAGTAATTCCAGTATCTCCACTTGGAGGAAAAAGAAAAGGAATGTGCAGTAATTGTCCTATCTATGCAAAATAGTTTTCACTTGTAGAGAAACAAAAAGGGAGAAATGATATTTTCAGAGATCAATTTTTATTTGTCTAGTGAATATTGAAATGAGGGTTTATATATCTGTGTCAAATCTTTTGTTTATAAATTTAATCTTGTTCCCACGTAGTAAAATGATTTCAGATTAAGACTTGAAAACTTTGTGTGATTGTTTATGCTAACTGTTAGAACTGTTAACTGTTCTAGAAAACCTCAGTGTATAAGACAATGTAAGTTAAAGACTGTGACTGCATAACATGGTTACTGAGAGCTATCTAAATTTATTTCCCTTATCAACTATGTCCCCAAAGACATAAGCCTGAAATTGCTGCTTTCAAATTGTGTTCCATTCTTGGCTTGTTATCTTCATTGCTGCCCTAAGATGAGGAGGTCCTTTGATGTAACCTCATTTCAAAAAAGGAAATATAAGTAGGACTTGCTAAAATGACAGAATTGAATTGGGTTGATATTTAGAATATATAAATAGAAAAAATATTTTCTCCTCTTTTCAAGATGACACAGATTGTGGTCTTCAAAATGCTGATGTGATTTGACTGATAACGTTAAATTAACCCTATTAAGTGAGACTAATTATTTCTTGCCTGAGACAAAAGCAGACCAATAAATTGCCATGCCGCTTCTGTCAGTTGCCTTATTCCCAAATGCCATATTCCCCCAGTGCATTTTCCTTTTGTGAATAGGCAGTGTATATTTTAGTTGAGGTTCTGTTTTATTTGCTGAGATACGATGGCAGGCAGAATTTAAATATCTCCAGAACTGCCTGGAATCTTATCACTGCAGTGGCAAAACTTAGTTTTCCTAAGCTCAGTGAGACAGAGATCAAACACCTTCCTACTAAACATGGAGGAGAGACATGGGCAGACTAAGCTGCCTCAGTGATGTGTTGGAGATTCAGGGAATGCAACAGCAGAGACCAGCACCCACCTCCACTGCCATCAATAACGACCAGCATGGCACATCCTACATGCTGCTCACAGGCAGATGGAAGGTGGAGAGGGGTAGGGTTTGTCTGAAGGGATTCAAGAATTGCCCTTAAAACTCTTACCTAGAAAAATTATGACTAATCTTGGTTGGTGGGAGGCAAAAGAAATTCTGGGAGCAGAAGTTTCTAAGAAGGGCTATTAATTTCTGCATTAAATTTCCATGTGTTTTTATGCAGTACTCTTTTCTCTTGTATTTTTTTATCAGGAAAACATCATCCAAATAATTATGGTAAGTGTTGTAATTGGACTGAAAATATTAGTATATTTTATAAATATACTATATAAATATCTGGTGAGAAACCTCCACAGTGTGTAGGTCTGACTGGCCAAAATTTTTGGATTGTTTTACATATACATGTGTACATATGCATGTATAAAACAACAATAACAAAAAGATACTAGCAACATCTTAAACTCAATGAAAAAGCCCTGGTAGCAAAAAAGTGTGAGATGGCATTTCATAAGCATCTTTCTGTCAGACAAGGGAAGTGTAGTTAAATACAAGATCTAGGATTAAGCTGTGTTCTTGCCTCAAATGAAAGAGCGTGATTGTACTTGGGTGGGGTGAGAGTATTTTGATGCTCTTGCAGTTCTTTGACAAATAGCAGTCTGGCACAAGCAGTCATCATGCCAAAGATGATTATGTCCTACTGCAGGAATGCCGACACTAATTCATTAATGTTGACAGAAAGACAAAGGCACTGACTTAAGAACATTTAACTGCTCAGAGGGTCGTGCTTTTCAGCAGCCCAGGGAAATATGTGTTTGAACACTTGCAACTTCTTTGGTGATAGCAAAGATCTTGTTACTTGTGAATGCTTAAGGATTCATTTCAACCACCAGCCTTGCATGGGAGATTTCAACCCCAAGCAATTTGTACTTGCAATGAGAACCTTTGCACAAAAGATATTCAATCACAAATATGACAGAGAGGATGAAGGATTGTTGTTTTCTTCTCTAAGTTTAGCTCTGTACCTAAATTCTTTGAGTTTTGAAGAAGAATAATGTTTGATAACTATTAAAATAAAGTAGTGTAAGCATTAACCAAATCCTGTAACCAAAAAATGTTAACTTCCTTGATTCCTGTATGTAATTGTCGCAAAACTAATTATCTAAATTATTGTAGGACAAGCTCTTTTAAGTCCTAAGTTTAAAAGTTGGACAATGACAAGACTTTCTCAGACTAGGAGAATCTACTAACTTGGCTCATTAATGAGTGATTATGTGAATGGTGCAGTAGTGGTCATGAGATTGTATGGCTTCAGCCTTCCTTCTTCCTGGAGTTATTGAGGAGTTTTCATCAAAACAAGTTCTCTTGTCTGGTTCAATGCCACTCTTCAATTCATAAAGTGATAAAAATTAAAAAACACCCTTTTAAAACTTTTGATATCCATCAGAAATCTATGCCATCATGCTAAAAAGGTACAGAATTTATTGGTATGTGACTGAAGTGAATTCAACTTTTTCTCAGTGTTTGGTGTCATCACTTAATTAAGCCATTCTTTGATTTTCTGCTGACCTGAGAGGAAATGTAAAACAGTATATTTAATCCTTAGAATTGATGAATCTCATCTTGAGAATTTTACCTTTGTTTCTTTCCAGGTAATTTTTTGGGGCAGAGGACATTTTGGGCTGACAGTTGGTTTGCATTGCTATTGCATTGCTTTGAGACAGTTATTTCTGGGAGAAGACACCTCTAGCCTATTGCCTCAACACATTCTGACAGAAGGAGTTTTTGTTGACAATGCCCACAACTGTGTATTTGCCTTTATCAATGTTTCAGACTGTGACTTCACAAGGTAAGAAAATGTCAATGTTTTTGTGTTTCTATATAGATACACAAACACACACAAAAAAATGTATGCATGTGTTACCTAACTGTGGCTAATTGCACATATAGATGCAGCTGAATAAAATATGCATATGTATATGATATGTCAACGCATAGGTACACACAGACATGTGTGATTAGCTACCCAAATGTTTCAGTAACAAATCAGATCCATCTGGGAGAGGAATGGCTATATGTTCTCTTTATGAACTACAGCTTTGGGAACTTTATGTGGAATAAGTAAGTAAGCAAGTAAATAAGCAAACAAACAAACAAACACACGCACACCAAGCATGGTATAATATAAATGCCAAGCATGAATAATACTGATGGCGTTCAAACAAATATGCAGCACAGTTATAAAGAGTAGGGGGAGGTTGTGCAAAAGGGCTCCAAAGGCAAGGTAACTTCTTTCTCCATACAGGTATAATTACTGCAAAATTTAAACTGTATTTTAGGATAGTTCAAATTGGGATTGGTGCTGACACGCCTAAAAGACGTTTGTCTCATTCTTCCAGAAAATTCTTCATAATTGTCAGTTAACATGAAATGTTCTCAGTTGGCTGATGCTTCTTACATTACTCACTTGTCTTTTTATGTCCTGCCCTAGATTTCTGCCACTGCTAGGGACCAGGACATTTCTGGGCTGCCCTGGCCCTGAGTGGGGCTAAGCCAGATTCTCCAGGTGGCCCATGGCCCACTGTCCAGCATGTGTGAGCTCCAGCCCTGGGAATACCACTGGGGAAGTGGCTGAGAGACCCTGTCAGCCCTGGCCAGGCAAAAAGGCACCCAGGGATATCCCTCCTGATGGGTGCAATATATGAAATTAAAAAATCAGGGCTTGTGTTTCCACCTAGATGTTTTCATCAGAATTACAACAGTGAGAAGAGGGCATTGTAGTAGATACAATCCCAGCTGTTCAGTGCTTTTTCCTTAAAGCATGCTTTTGGATCATTTTATATCTTCTTCTTACACACCAATTTTCCCTTATAAATAAACAGCCTGATAAAAAATAGCATTAGTAATTATCATTTTTAAAGGAATGTATTCAAGGTAACTGACAGAACTTAAAGAAGAAAAATTCTCAGCTATATTGATTTGATGCTTTATAATATCTTCGAGCATAATCCAATGCAAGACTACATTAAAATGTTTTAATTTTAATGTATTTAAAAATTATTTTTGAAAGGCCACATTTTTGCACATAAAATTTACAATTCAAAACCATCAAATGTATTAATTCAGAAATTCTCAGATTTTAATTTCCCAAGATTATCTAATATATCTTTTACTAGAAGGGACAGTTAAGTACAATGCTGGTGACATATGTGCAGTAGTCAGTAGACAGTCTGATGATTTTCAATTTTACTGCATTTTTCTTCCTCCTCTCATACTTTTTCAGGGATTTAACTTATAGAAGTGTCACATAAAAAAAAAAAAAAAAAAAAAAAAGTAAGAGTTTTCATTACAGGTTGTTGGGAACTAGAAATTAGCTAAAAATACACCACACATTAAATGAAATCCTCTGGAAATTAGAAGGTATGTTTTTTTCTTTATAAAATTTTTTTGAACTCCACAAAACATGAATTACTTACATTACATCCAAACCATTATAGATATGGAACATTTTAATTTGTGTTAAAAGCTTTGCTGAAATACTATTTGAAATTTTAAAATAAAATTATTTTTATTAATTTTTATAGTCCTTTTGGTTGTGCATCAGACTATTCAGTTGGTAATTTCTTGATTGTGGGCCACAGACTTTCATGGGCATAAAATTTGCACTTTTTAAGGAGAGAGTGCAGCTCCTGAACATAGTTTTTCTTTTGTGTATGTGTCATTCATAGTAAAATGTATGTTCAAATGAGGAAGGTATGGTTAAACTTGGGACTTCAGAATGTCAATAAATTGAGAGAAGGACTTCATTGTGCAATTAGTGCTTTATTGACTTGTTTTCCTGCAACCTCTATTCTTCAGCCATTAAAGAAATATCTGGATTTGTGATACAAGTTATGGATACCCAAAATAATTATCATTTATTTGCCTGAAAGGGTATTTCAGCTGGACCTCATCTACAAACTGTGTGAATTTTGCTTTGTTGAACAGAAGCAGCTTTTAACTTACATTGAACAACAAAATGAACCCTAACCAATGTTAGCTTCTCCAGAAAACAGATGTTTGCCAGTCAGCAAGCATGAAATAAGTGATAATCTCCCTTGGTAATACTGCTTTTGATACAGACAGTTAAGTCTAAAGACAAGCATTATGAAGTGGAGTATATTAGGAGGAAGTTGATACATCCCTTAAAAAAACATAAGACAAGTGAACTTGATCGTCATCTTACTGTCACTCCTGACCCCAATACAACTTGACCTGTATTCCCTTCAGGATAGCAAAGATTGACTGGCAGTAATATTTTTACTTAAGTGCATTCACTGGAAAAGAAGGGTTCTTGGATTAAATGTCTGCACATGAGATGTGAACCTTCCATACTGGTGCAGATTTTCAGAATAGGATATTGGCAGCTATACTCCACTTGCTGGTTTCTCATCTTAGATGTAAGAAAACATTAAAAAAATTGGTGTCTCTTTGGGTATCTGAAAATACTTTTTTTAAAAACTAAGTTTAAGAAAATAGTCTTCGCAGTCATAAGAAGAAATCTGCTCTGAGTATCGCTAAAATGCAATCTTTGGTACAACTTAGATTATGTTAGCTATATTGGATTTAAATGTTTAAATAACATTAAAATTATTTTTACATATATTTGGGCTGTTCTTATATTCTATTTTCCTGCAGAATCAATTATTATTTTTTCATAATGATGTAACTTTGAAAATGCATTTATTACTCAAATTTGTTCTAGTGCTTCAGATTATGATTTAAAGTCTGGTGGAAGTGAGCCAGATATAGTTTAATTATTAGGCTAATTAATGTATAAGCATTCATTTTCAAAATAGAATACAATGAAGATTATATTAATGTAAGTGAATTTTTTCTGCATTTTGTGTCTTCATTTTTGTCCTTAAGTCGGTAATGTCTACTACCTCCCTTCATATATTCATAATAATATTTAGAAATATAAATATTCTTATGGCAAGCTTATTTCATGTGGCAATGTAGGTAAGCTCTTCTTGTTACCACTATTAAAAAAAATTTTAATTTTATAGACAGCACATTGAAAATGCATTTAGACTTTTGTGCTGTACTGTGCTGTGAATGTACCACACACATTTTGTGGAGTTTGGGAAAGGATTTAAAACACTTTACAGAATGCTTATTTCCTACCATACTGTTGCCATAGAGCCAGCAGCAAATAACCATGATACAAAATCTTTGCTATAATTGTGGTATGATACTTAACCTCTGCAGAGACCTACAGGCACTCCACATTCTTTTCTGAAAGTGTGAACACATTCGCTGCCATTTCAAAGCTGTTTTATCTTGATCTCCCTTTTTATCATCTGCCAAACCTGGAAGGTTTGGTCTCCCTTTTTCCCCCTGCTTTTGAGTTACTTAAGTAATTCCTGTGGCTTCAGACCCGATTTGTTCCTAATGACACAGTGACTATCACAGTGCTTGGGACCTTTCCTAGGCTAAGTTTTTCTCAGCACCCTGGGTGGCAGATCTTCAGACTTCCCCTTAGCACTCAGTTTGTTTTATTTTCATTACTTGATCATACCCTTTTGCAGTATGTGAGAAGCCAGTTTAAATTCTATTTAGGCCTCAACATATGTTGTAAATCCATTTTCTGGCAGGGGGTGAAACATTCCTACAGGGGCTGTACACGTGCAGGGAGCCTTAACATGTGCCACGTGTGGCAGCTCAGGAAACAGAGGGAGGCTCTGTCCTGGAGAGGCTTCGCCTCACAGCCAGTTGGGGCAGAAACTTCCACAGCTCAGCTGCAGGCGACCCCCTTAGCATGTCCCCAAGCCCGGGAAAATTTCCCCCTTCTGATCAATAGTCCTCCTAAAAGAGCTGAGTTGTGGGAAGAGTCTTAGCACATGAACACAGTCAACTGCGCCATAATTTCTGTTTTCTTGGTGAGGAGGGAGCGCCTGGAGGGTTCATCTCCCAGCAGAGCTACCTCTTCCCTGCCTACCCACCCGCCTCCCTGTCCATCTGCTCCATGTCACCGAGCAGCTCGTCGCCACAGCGAGCTGTTCCTCGACGACGGAGGCGCTGACAGCAGCCCACATCCCCTGCTCGACTCTGCCGCCGGATTTCGCTTCTAGTCACTCTCCCAGTTTTCTTGTTCAAACATGAAAGCTTTACTCTTGGTGTGGTCAACTTGATGAAAAATCTGTCCTTTTCATGTCCTAAAATGCCTGGGAAAAGGCATGTGCTGCACCTGCCTCAGTGTAGGATCTTGCGTTAAGAGATCTTAACAGCTCTAGTTAATCAGGGTGTAAGAATCCTCAGTTTGAGTGGATCTTACAAGGAAAGGCTGCATCCGTAATGGGGATCTTGGAACTCTTCTAAGGGGAAAAGTGCTCCATTCTTCTTTACTGTTGCCATATAGATGCTGTTAGATGTTACTTCAAATGTCACTTCATTTTATGGGGTGATAATGGCAGGAGTGTTAGAAAACGAAGACTTTGGTACTCTAGAGTGAGCGACTCTTTGATAGGGAGAAAATGGATGAGGTGAGATGTTTCCTATTTTTTTTTCCCTTTACTTCACTTTCTTTTGAAATGAAGCATCTGAGATGAATATTTAAGAATTCTGCATCAGCAGAATGGGTATCTTAAGCCCAAGTGAACAGAGAGAACAGAGCAATATGTGATACTTAAGTTAGTGTTGGAGATTTTTTGTGAAATCAGTGAGAATGATAGAAGTGATCTTAAGTTCTGGAAGAGCTGGAACAAAAATGAATCCTATACAGAAAGGAACTGGGATCTCACTCCTTTTTGACATTAGAGGCAAGATACACTTCAGGATCTGCCTCTTTCCTATTGAAGTGGTAGTGAGTCCCTGGTCTTTTGTAGCAAAGTGGCTGTGAACGACAGGAGTCAGTGTGACTAAGAGTTTTACCTTTTTTGTGTATAAAGCATTTCTTCTGTGAGAGCTTGAAAGGGGAGTTACATCATTAGTCTAAATAGACAGTACTAAAATTGGTATGAGCAAAGAATTTCCTCCATATTGAGTGCTATATGCTGTCTTTTACATAGTTAGACCACTTTGCATTTTATATCAAAATCATAGGAAATTATTTAACTGAAATGTCTTTCATTTGTGCTGTATCAGAATTAATGGATTGGATCAGAGGGAACAATACATCCACCAAAGCATAAAGGAAGATGATGGCTCTGAATTAATGCCTAAGTATCTAGTAGTGGTGAGAGGATCTTGGAGACAGGTTCCAAAGAATACTTTATGGCGACAAAGCTTATTTTCAAACCCTTTTAAGTTTACCCTGTGTGTCGCATACAACTTGCATGACTTCTGGGTATTTTTTCTTGTGCTGACACATATCTTTTGAATATTCAAGTTCTGAGTGGTGCTTGTCTTGTTTCTCCACCTCACATACAGTCTTATGAATGATTATTTGAAAATTTTTTTGGACATCACTGTTCAGATTTTGTAGGAGAGAGGAAGACTAAATACGGTTTTCTTGATGCATGTGTTACTGCAGAGGACTGTGACAGATTTAATTCTCGATTGCATCAGGCACTAGAGAGATTCCAGTTAATTACTTTCTGGAATTTGCTTTTAGGAATATCTTCTGAAAGGGTTTCTGGGCCATTTTGGACCAAGTCTTACCGAAGGTTGATGGTTATCATATGTAAGCAAGACACAATTAAGCAAATGCACCTTCCTACCCCCTTCTTTTCTTATTGAAATCTTTATGTTACTTTGTAAGAAGAAAATATGTTACATACTTCACAATATGCTGCAGGCTCTCAAGAATTATTTTCTTTATTCGGAATTAGTATTAGTTTTGCATCAATTGTTTTGCATATTTTATCTGATAACCTTTTCAATTCAATGTCTCTGTAAAATAAAGAACAATTTTTCCTGTATGCTCCTTGCTAGTAAGAAAGAAGTCTCTTAAATATTTTAAAAAGTGTTTCTGCACTGTTTGCATTTTACAATTATGAGATATAGTCATGCTTTAAAAAGTTTATATGACAACTTGAATACAGAGATTGGCAACAATGCTTTAAAAAAGCTTAACATAATTATTATTAACTAATTTGTACTCTGTTAAAATAATGCAAAATTATTTTTAAAAAATCCAAACATATTCTCTCATTTGAATACAATACGGCACATTATGGTCTTAAATTAACTTCCGTCAATATAGCACCTGAATCACCTTTTAAGAATGCTGTACAACATTGGAGAAGCTGGGAAATTGCTCCTAATCCTCTAACATCAGCATATCCTTTAACTTTTAACAAATTGCAGGGGGAAAAAAAAAGAGTGATTAGCAGTAATAGTGCTTCCAGAGAGTTCCATAAAATTTTGAGTACTAACTCAACCTATTGAAATACAAATGCAGGATGATGTGTATCCAGTTAAAGTGGTTCCGGTTTGCTGTATGTAATAAAGCAGCTTTTTTAAAATAAAATAGGGTTTCAATAAAATTGCTTATCTAGGGTGTAACTGGAGCAAGTCATCTTCAAGGACAGACTTGGAAAAATAATCCATCCTGTGTTTTTTTATTTCTCTTAAGCTACACACCCAACTCCTCTGTGCAAGCCTTGGCACAGTAAATACTCAGTGTGTAAACAAAAGGATGTGAAGCTGCACGAAGGGTTATTTGCTGTGTAAGCATACATCTCAAAAATGAAGTAAATTACAGATGCCAGAATGGGCTTTGGAGAATGATCTTACCAAATATTACTATCAAAGCTTTTATTTGTGGCACAGTGTTTTTTCTATATGTATTTTAAAAAACAGTGTAATTTATTTCTGGAAGCAATTATCAAATTATATCTGCAGGTGGACTATAAATATTGCGCTCCCAGATGAATTTGGAATTTCAGTTCATCTCAGTGTGTAAGTCTTCATACTTCAGTGTTTTAGAAGCACTTTCTTTTTTTTCCGAATGGTTTTGGTTGTTTCATTCTTGTTTTTTGGGGGCTTTTTGTTGTTAGTGTTGGGGTTTTTTGGTGAGTTTTTGGTTTTTGTTTTTTTGTTTTTGTAAGGAAATACATCAGAGCCTCTGCTGCAGACTTAATCATTTATTTAAGACTCACAGGTTAAGAAATTAAAAGCCTTGTGTAGCCTATGTTTCATCCATAAAGAGCGTTAATAACCACAAAAAAAATATGTTTTGAACAAATGGCTAGTGTTTCAGTCAAATGCAGTGTAAAATGTACAGATACAGGAAATTTCTTAAGGAGTAGTCCAATCAGATTCCAGAAACTCCCCAAATATTTTCAAGGACACCAGCTCTTGATATTATGCCATGCTTGCTATATATTTTACTGGTTCAGTAGGGAAAAAAATATTGTTGTAGTGCAGGGAATCCTTACAACAATATATAAGATACCAATGGACTTGGAAGGAAAGATGAAGCGGTATTTTTGTAGATGTTCAGGGGTTATTTTATTCTTCCAGCCACATGGCTGGAGTTCCCAGGCGGACTCTCCTCATGGGACCCTGCTCTCTTCCTGACCCCAGGCACACCCACCACCCAATCAGGAACAGGTATGGGGCAGACGTGACATGGGGACAGGGACAGAGGCAGACCCGTACCCTGCAGGGTCCCTCCCCCAGGGATTTCAGGGGAAGGCACTTCCACAATTCATCCTTTCTTATTAAATAAATTAACATTGGAAACAGTTAGATAAACAACAAAACATTTTCACGGGCAAGGTAGCCACTACCTTGAGTCCCCAGATGTCCAAACAGATTTTCCTTGGAGCATCAGAAGGGAGACGGAACTTGAGCATACTTCAGATGGAAACGGAGGAAGGATTTTCCTTTTTGTACCTGTTGGAATCTTAGAAAATGACTGTTAATTTCTTCCCTCCCTCCTTTTCATCCCCCTCATTGGCATTGCAAAGGGATTCATGGCAAATGGAAAAGCCTGGTTTTGTGAGGGGAACCAGAAAAGGAGATTATATGGGCCTATATGGGGGATAAAAGGGCATGGAATAAAAGGGGAAGGTGAGATAGGGGAAAGGATACAGATTATGGGGATATTGTGCAGCATATCTACTGCCTTTCACAGGGACCCCCCCCAGGACCTGTAACACATGCGGCCTGTGGGCCCTTCCTTCCTTGCACAATTTAAAATTCTACTCTTTCTCCTTCTTCTAAGCTTGGAACATCACTTTTGGGGTTATTTTTTACAATAGCAGATTTATGGACAAAATTACTTTCTCCAGTATCGTTTTTCAACAAGTAACCGTAATTTTTCTTTACATTATACCAGTTTACAGTTCCAAAAACCCTAGCTGCGATAACTTTTTCATTTTTCCTCATTCCATTGTTCTTGCTTTCACTTTCGGTTTCACTCGATCTCTCGCTGGAGCTGCCGCAGCCGGGACCGCCAGGGCTGCCAGCGCATTCCTGACACAGGGTCTGGACTCCTCGGGATCGCGTGTGGGGCCATGCGGGTCCGGTCGGGCTGTGCTGGTGCACACTGACCCTGCTGGCTGCTCCACCTTTGGCCACCTCTGCACTGCCGTTTGGCGCCATGCTCGCTTCCCCTCTGGAGCTCCACATGACTGCTCCACGCTTTCCGGGCGTTTGCGCAGCTGCACAGCCACACCCTGTGAGTCGTTCGCGTGTGAGCGGCTTTGTACCGCCGCCGCTGCTGCTGCTGCTGCTGTCGGCTGTGTGGCCGTGGGCTAGCACAGTTCCTTTCTTGCCCCCACGCCCCTCTGGCTCTGCTCGGCGTGGCTCACCACGGTCGCCATAGTGACTGCCACAATTGCCTCTGCCTTTCTCGGTGCCAAGCTCGGGTTCGGACCGTCGCTCGTCACGCGGCGCAGGGCAGCCATCACCAGGATGCGCCTCAGCCGCCACCGCCCTCGCCGCTGCCTCAGGGCGAACACTGCTGGGCCTGCGTCGCCGCGCCGCTCCTGGCTCCACTCCCGCCGCCTCCACTCTCCCCACCGGCCCTGCTCCCGCCATGCCTGGCCTCAGTGGCTCTCCCATGCGCGGGAGCTCCCTCACCGCTGCCTGCAATGCACTGGGCGCCCGCAGCCGGGGCCACGCAGTCTCTGGGGTGGCGGGGGAGCCCCCTGCAACGCGCGCACTGCTCGACCACGTGTTCGCTGCTGAAACCGCAGGGGACACAGCCAGTATTGCTCAACAGTCTCTGAAATCAGGTAATATTCACAGAAACAGTCCTGCATCGGCACATTTTTTGATTTGGAAATTAACTGTTTCCAAACATTCTTCCAAAAGTCCTTGGTAACAATCAAATCCCAAGAAACATAGAAGTTTTTAAATAGTCATGCCAAAAAGTGTCTTAATTCTTTCTGAGCTTGAATTAAGCTAAAATCTACATATTGCTGTTCCAGAACCTTTTTAAGTTTAAGGTAAATATGTCTTTGTGGTTTGGACAGCCCTGAGTCCTTCCATGGGTCTTCCACAATTCAGAGATAGGACATCAAAACGAAAGTAAGAAGAGATATCGAAAGTTACTCACAAATCACCGAATCATCTTCTCCAGGGATCATTTGCCAGCATTTGTCCTCCATTTGTTGTAGTGCGGGGAATCCTTACAACAATATATATGACAGCGAAGGACTTGGAAGGAAAGAGGAAGTGATATTTCTGTAGATGTTCAGGGATTATTTTATTCCTCCAGCCACATGGCTGGAGTTCCCAGGCAGCTTCCAGTCTTTGGACCCTGCTCCCTTCCTGGGCCCCAGGCACACACAGCACCCAATCAGGAACAGGTATGGGGCAGACGTGACACGGGAGCAGGGACAGAGGCAGACCCGTACCCTGCAGGGTCCCTCCCCCAGGGATTTCAGGGGAAGGCACCTCCACAGAATATTTTCATGAAACTGATTTCTTCAATAGCAATGTAAAAGAGTCGATTATCACTTGAATTATCAAAACTCTGCAAGTCTTACTAAGATCGGTGGGATTCAGTCTTAAGATTCTAAGCCAGTGGTCATTACTGTCTGGTTTTACATGTCTTAAGTTCTGGGTTTTTTTGTCAGCCAAACAAAAGGGCTGCATACAACACTGAAATTTGCCAGATGCAAGTGTTGGCAAAATGATAATCCTTTTCTTTTTGTAGCTATGACTTTTGTACCACAGATTCAGTTCAAAACAGCAAATGCAGCTTTTCCCTTTGTGGAAAAAGGCTGCAAAACACAGTGTCTCAGACCCAGTCACAGGAACATTAGTGGGGATAGTAGTATTAAACTTTGTAGTTCAACTTCCAAAAATGGCTCAGCCTGCCTTGACAAATTGTGGTGATGATCTGTATAAAAAAGATCTGTGTTCATATAATATAGCAGTCAAGAGTGCTGGGGTATCAGTTAGTTAGATGTGAAAGGCTTTTACATGTTTCTGGAATAGAAATACAGGACTGGAAAATGATTGACTCTGCTTTTCATTGTCTGATGGAAAGTACTCTTATCCATCTCAGAGACTTTATTTCTCTTTTGCTCAGTACAAAGAAGTTACCTACTGTCAAATTTTGGTTGTTTTAGTATTCCTTAGTCTGCAGGATAAACTGCTGTACTACAATAAAATGTGAATTAAAGGTAATTCAGGGTAAATGCCAGTTATTCAAACAGTATTATTTCACTCATTTTGCAGTGGATTTCATTCAGACTTCTACTGTTTGTAAATCTGTTTAAACCTTACAGTGGTGTTCTGTGAACCTTTGGTTAATTAGTGTCAACTTGCTGCATTTTCTTAAAGGGGGATAAATTGCATAGATGTATTAACACAGTCTTTCAACTAAAATTTAATTTTCTTGATTTTTTTTTCTTTTTACCAACAAGATCCAGTGCTTTGTCATTTAAACACTTACTGAAGTTTCTTAATTTTGCCAAATAGAGGTTTCCATTGGATTTAAAGTTATTAAATACACTCTTGACAGCCAAGTGAGGTACAGAAGATAAAAATTAAAATCAAATTTTTCTGGATCAATGGAATCAGTGTAATGCTCAACAGAAGTTTGAGGTTTGACATTGCTAAAATCAACTCTGTTTAAGATAGCACATGTTCTTTGAATTGCAGTTCAACTTTGCAATGCTTTCCTTGAAGCATTTTACTGACATGTTGCTAATACATTGTGGACACATACCTGTAAGGCTGCAGAATAACCTGAAGCAGTGAAATGCATTTTTTAAATTTTTGTTTTCATTTGATCTGGAAGCCATCCTATGGGCCCACTTGTAGGAATGTGGGGCTCCTAGTGGGCACTAGGACAAGTGGTGGATGTGGAGTGTCAGGCTGTCTCTGTAACTAAAGAAAAATATGTTGGTTTGTAGGCTATCACTGCTTCAGGCTCAAGAGTTCAGCATAGAATCATAGAGCCACAGAACAGCCTGGGTTGGAAGGGACCTTAAAGATTATTTAGTCTCAACTGCCCTGACATTGCAGGGACACCCCTTCCACTAGATCAGGTAGCTCAGAGTTCCATCCAACCTGGCCTTGAATTCACTTCAGCATGATGTTGATGGGGATAATATTTGATTTTACAGAATATTCTGAGTTGGAAAAGACCCACAAGGATCATCAAGTCCAAATCTTAAATGAATAGCCCATACAGGGACTGAACCTCAGTCTTGGTTTTATTAGCACCATGTTCTGACCAACCAAGATAATCTCAGTGGATCTCTCATCAGTTAATTTATCTCATCCTGAGAGATGTTGCTTTTATGACATGAACTCTCATAAAACAGTGTGGGATACTAAACTTTATTCCCACCAAAAAGAAAGCAAGATTTGAATGTTTTAAGGCTCATAGGAAAGAATCAGTCTCAAGAAACCCAGAGGAATTAGCTCATACATATTGTACTAGTTTTAAAGCAAACTAGTGAGGGACTTCAAGTCAGAAATACAATTTAATAGGAAAGAAATAAAATAAATGTAATAGTACAAAAAAAACCCCACAACCCACTGACAGAGTCAGAGTACAAACCTGACCCCCTGACAGTCAGGGGGTTAGCAGCAGTCCAATTTAAATGGTGGCTGCAGTTCTCCTGAAGTGATGGTTCCGTTGAAGCAGTGGCTCTGTAGAGAAGGTCTTGTCTTCCTCTGAAGGTCCAGTGGCGATGTAGAAGGGTCTGGTCTTCCTCTGAGAATCCAGTGGAAAGGCTGCCTGTGGTGTTCAAAATCTCCCCTTATATCCAGGCTGGAAGGCTTGGTTCCTCCCTCTGGGCGGAGCATCTCACAATGGGTGATATAGTCTTATCAGTCATGCGGTGATGGCCCATTAACAGGAGATAGTATAGGAGAGATAAAAGACTCTGCCCCACCTGGTGTCAACAGCTGGCCCATTAACAGAAGATAGCCTCATGAGCTTATCAGGGATGAGTCATGAGGGAGGTGGGGAACACTGTCCCACCAGTTTTAACAGTTTATGAAGATGGTGACAGAATACAGACTTTTGGGTACATTTTACATTGCAACCCAGGACACGGGTGATCATTTAAATTTTGAAATTTTTGAAAAATTCTCTATAAAATTAATCTTATTACTGCCAGTAGAGACGAATGTATAAAGATAGCTCCTCTTTAGATATGATCTACTGAAACCAAACAGGGTAGTTACAGTGATTTAAAATAGTAAGTTGGGACAAAAGCTGCTAAAGGAGCCTTGGTGAATGGAAAACAACAGTCAACAGCAGAGAGAGCAAACGAGGAAACATTGCCCTCAGATTAGGCCAGCCCACTGATTTCTATCCTAGTGTAGAAATTACTTTTCATCTGTTGTATTTTCAAATGTGTGTTTGGTAAGATAAGAGATCATCCCGTTCTTTTTCCTCACCTTTCTTTCTGCAGCCCTTACAGCAGAAGAAAAAGCTCTATGAAGGATGTGCATAAATTATATATACATATATATATATATATATATGTATGTATATATATAGACTTTGGTTTTCAGCCATGAGGCTCCCACTGTGTTTGACCCTGTGCTGGAAGTAGAATGGTAGAAAGCTCATGCATATGCAGATACCCCATCTTTCAAACTCAAGCAAAGTTTTGGCCTAGGAAAGAAAGTCTGGAAAATCATTTGGCAAATCAGTTCACTTTATAAGTGACTTTTTAAATCTTAGGTTCCACTCTTTTACTAGAACTGCACTACTTTTGCCTAATCTGTAGAGATCTGGGAATTTGTAAGCCAATCAAACTATTCCTAGTAGTTAAAATACAGCATACTGAAAACAGCAACCTACAGACCATGGCAGTGCAACCCAAGTAAATTATCAAAATACATATATCTCTCCATCCATATTTAAAATCTGCATGCCTATGTATAGAGAGTCATTCAGATTAAAAAAAAATAAAAAAAAAGCAAACATTGAATCATAAAGCTAGTTCACAATGATCTCTAAATTTATTACATCAGTGGTCTGTTAAAAGGCTATTTATTTTATACGGTTACATTTTATCACTTTAACTGCAAGATAAACTGCCTTTTAAATTACAATGAAAAAGTTATTATTAAGTAGAATAATAACGTTGATGGAATTTTTAAAACTTCAGGTGTCAAATATTTATTCTTATGGTTAATAGCTTTCTGTGTGTGCTGAGCTTAGCATTAAAATTATTTAATCTAAACAAACTGAGAAGCTATAAGTATGCAAGTACAAGAAACTAATTTAAAAATCCCCTAACTACTATGTGTTTTACTGTAGCTAAGCTATTATAATTTGTTCTTATGGAAAATAAAATGAAACTATGCAGTACAGTCTATTATACAATCTTTTTCATTTTAGATGCACTTAAGAGGAAAAAGCACTAAATATTACTGGTTGAAGTGTAAACACCTAAGCTGTAGGATTTAATGTCTACACCATTTTTTGAGGATAAACATTATTAATTATTTGGATTTTGCCTTTTTTTGTAAAATATCAATTGCGCAGTACAGAGATGCACTTAAGCAGTGTGAAGTTGTTTAATGACACATCTGCAAGGCTGAATACATGTGCCTTTGTGTCATGGTCATGGCCAAAAAGATGTGCCATTATTGTGGTGGTGGAGTGGCTTAGAGAGGAAACATAGGATTAAACCTATGCACAGTCCATTGTGAGGAAAATTGGGAATGGGAGATGAACAAGCTGGTTTAGTCTCTGTATGACATACATTCAGTAGAGTAAAAACTAGTGCAATGCAGCAATGATATCCCTCTGGCTTCTAAGGCAAAGGGATTGAGGGATTTAGGAAGTGTGAAAGCCTAAGTCAAAAATCCTTGCTGGCAAGTAATATTCTAGACTTCTTCCTCATTAGTTTTGGCTATTACAGTGATGTCCTGTCAAGGTTTAGGGTACCTGGATCATCCTCATGAAGGCTTTTCAGATCTGTACCTCTTACTAGAGCTGCATTTTGCCTCAGAAAGGGTTTCAGTTTCAGGAAAAATCAAGCTACTAATGCAATAATAAGACAGGTGCCTCCTGAGAGGCAAGTTGATCATTTTATTGTTTGGTCGGTGCTGGTCCTCTAGCAATCTCGACAGATTTGATGAATCCCACCCAATTAGAAGGACAGATGAACTATTACAGATTAATTATTGTGACTATGCCGCATAGAATAATGTGTGCATCTTGCTAGGGAGTTGTTAACATTATTAAACACAACTATTTGGGGAAATCAGAGATCTCTGATAGTAATAAACTTCTAATAGGTTTTCTCTTCCTATGCCAATAAGTACTTGAAGTGGAGTTAAAGTGTGATTCCTACCATCTTCTTTGAGTGTCTTGTGTGAGGAATCCCTTTTAATCTCTTTGTAATGAAAATAGCATGTTTAGAAAAAATAGAAAATAGAAAAGAATGGTAAAGAAATGCTATTCACACTGTATTTGTTTACTCTTTGATTGACAGATATGTAATTACAATATTACACTTACCTAGGCCTATTTATTTCTTAGTCTACATGAACAGATTGTGAACGGAATGATCTGCATCTTTAATAAAGGTTATTCATGTGAGTACTGTTATACCAAACTTGGTGTGCTAGACTGGCATCCCTATTGTTTCATCTTCATTTCCCACTGTTTTTCCCACTTGCCAAATGTTTTTCCTAGTGAATTTCTCTACTACAGGAATGACTACTACTGCATATGTCATGACTCAGTGTGGGATACTATCATCTGCTGTTTAATTCATTAGGAGCTATGATCCATGCTCCCTCCTCTCCTCCCTCTCCCTGTTATTTCTCATTTTTTAAATGTCTTAGGAAGACACATGGATTTTTTTTCCCCTTCCCAGGGGAAGAGATTTTTCCCCCAAAAATATCGTCTGGGGGGTGCATTTGTGTTTTGTTGAAAGTTTGAGAAGAGAGCTTTATTTTTCAGCATGAGACTAACATGAACTTATTAATTGGACAGGGGCTGTGGGGTGGGCAGGGAAGGGAGAGGAGAAAAAGCAAAAGGATAAAACTGGTCAGACTTGTGAATGCAAAAAAAAGCAAACTCCATTCATTTTTGAGTCTAGTGCTCCAACTCTCCACAAAAGAAAGATTTTCAACATTATATTTTTTGAATGGCAGAAGAAAGGATGCTCCAGTTCTCAGATCTGACAGTAGGATGTGTCAGCTTCTTGCAGTGCAATCACACTGCTTTGTCAGAACTGCAGCAACACAACAGGGAATTTGAATTGATGTTATGCTGTTTTATATGTTTTGTATTTTGTGTTTAAGAATGTAAAAAACACTTGTTCCAAAGATATCATTTCTATATACATATCTTTATGTATACATATATATATATGTGTATATATGTGTATA
This sequence comes from Lanius collurio, assembly GCA_020086605.1. NCBI lineage: Eukaryota > Metazoa > Chordata > Aves > Passeriformes > Laniidae > Lanius > Lanius collurio. Next base: position 1,991,728 of record JACBWW010000052.1, on the reverse strand, counting down.
TATATATGTATATATATATACACATTCACACATTTTTTCAACCAACTGCTAGACAATTTTCTTTAGGAACATTTTTGGGAGAAGCATCTGAATGATTGGGTCAGTCATGGTGTTTTCAAGACTATTTTGAAGTCATGCTTATGTTAAGCTGTGTTACTGAACGGAGAAGTTGTTTTGTTAGTAGAGTATGACAAAAGAAAAAGACAAGAGAATAATTCAGTGATGCAATAAGAAAAGATTATAAAGAATCACTGAAATACTGTGCAAAGACACCATCATTGGTCTTTGTTCCTACAAGTATTACCAAGCAGGAACTGTCTTCTCCTAGCAGATGCCTTCAAAAAGGAAGGAGAGTGGTGTCAGGAATAAAAGATTTTGCATACTCAGAACAGGTGGTCATGGCATTGTGGGATGGTTGTAGGAAGGAAGAAGATGAAAAAATGTGTTACTCAAAGGTGGTAAGATAAAAAGTGACATGGAGGTATGGAGTGCCAAGAGTTGCTAGAAAGGAGAACTAAATCAAAGCTTTCGGAGTACTTGTCTTACTGCACTGATTTTAAAATAAGACATGCAACATTTTGGATATTCTTTTCTGTTTACTTCCCCTTCTGCCCAAGATTTACTTTTAAAATTATTTCTCTAAGTCCTCTGGTAGTTTTGCATGACTTCAGTGATCAACCTTATTAGCTTGTGATACTATCTTTAAATGTGGCAGTATGTCATGCACATTAGCTCTTTGCTTCATGCACATGTTCTCATGCCCATGCTGTGCACAAGGACTTCACTTCTCCTGGGATGGGTATAGATGCAGACTACTCTGTCCCTGAGTAATTAGCCTTAGTCACCAGGGTACTCTATGATGATATCATATGCATATTTTTAACTTACCTTTAAAACATTAAATGACCACAGAATTGTAGAAAACTAGCTAAAGTGCTGCTCATACTCATGTTGTAGCAGAGATTTACAGATTCAGGATGTGGTGAACCTTTTCCATAAACAGTTCTTTGGCTTACTTAAACTCAGTAAAGCCCTCCCCTGCCTGGCACTAATGCTGTCTGCCACCCACCTTAGAAAGTCACATGCAGGAACAATTTTCATTTTCTGTGCCACTGAAATTAAATGGTTCCCCCTACACACATTTCTTCTGTATCATTTTCTGTTTTAACAGATCTAAGTACTTGGATCTTTCATCATATAGATTTGAACATCAAACCCAATTTTAAAGCTCAAATGTGTTCATGGGTAATTCAGAAATTAATGGAGATTAGTCTTTAGTTTTCATCTGTGAAAACACTAACAAAGAGAGTTCACCAGTTGCACTTCAGAAGAAAAAATGTAAATAAGCTCAAATCAATTACCTGCTGAATAATGCAACACAAAGAAAAGCTTTTTGAGCTAGATGCTGGAAATTGAATGCTATGGTTTTATACAGGATCCATGCCAAGGTCTCTGCAGACATGGGATGAGATTTTTGGCAACCAGTTAGAAAAAGGAGGAAAAGCTGATTATTTTTATTGAAATTTACTTTTGCATTCATGTGGCTGAGAAGACGTCCACTCCTTCCCTTTGCTGTTGCACTGTGGTGTTAGATGTTAGCTCACATACAGGTTTTTTTAAATAAATTGATATGGCTTTGGTTATTACATACTGATTAGTTTATAAATGTCTTAAAAGAGTTTTCATATCCCATGCCAATTTGATTAAAAACCACCCGAGTCTGTACAGAGAGTTTCAGGAAAGCCAAATCTATTACAAAATACACTTTGGCAAAATGGGACTGAGTAGTTAAAAGAAGTTGTTTACAGGAAAGATTTTGCTGTTTTTTAACAATATTTGATATCTCACAGAAGGACAAGAAGAGTTTGAGGGGGTATAGGTCCATGGTGAAACAGAAACTGCTGCTGGACACCAGAAAAAGGTAATGAATTTCAACTGCTTCAAAGACATGTTTTCTGGATGTACTAAATGAATTCTGGAAAGGCACAGTTTAGCTAATAATAAGAAAGAACTTGGACGTGTAGTGGGTTGAATCTGAGTTGATAGACAGATTTTTAGACTAATAATGCTTCCTACAATTTACACATTTAAACCACATAAGAGAGAGACTTTTCGAGAACTGTAACACTGACCAGAATCCTATGTTGTGTTATCTTTTGTGCAAGTTAAGAAAAGGAGTAAAGTGCTTGGAAGAAGAAGGGAAGGGTGTGTGTGTGTGTGTTTGTTTTAATTTCTTTTTATATCTTTTAACTTTTAAATCTGTTAGTAATAAAACTTCCTCCTTGTATGCAACCGTTTAAATTTGAACCTGTTTTGCCTCGCAGCTATCTAGTTTTCCTCAATATTTTCTTATTTTGTTTTCCTTATAAAATAACTGATTTTTTGTGTGCTTGACACTTGGTTGTGTCAAACCACAGCAACATGATAAAAGTAATACTAGCAAGGAGAGAAGATCTTGTCCTTGAGCATACTTTAGTTTAACATCTTTCGACATATTTTAAAAACAGCTACATTGGCTAACATGATTCTTGCAGATGGACCAGCAATAGCAAAACCACTGCTGTGCATAATTGAAAGGTAATTTGGAGATCTATTCTTCATAGCAAGCCAGGGGCTGGAAACAGATAACACACAGATGTTGGTGTAGGGGAGGAGGGGAGGCAGCACACCGACAGTGATGGCTGGTATTACGTGTGTTTTAGTGCTTTAGTGGAACCACTTCACTGTCCGCGTGCTTTCTGCCCAAGTCCACTTTGAGCCTGCGCCTCACTTGTCCTCCAGTCCCAAAATTACAGCTGTGACTGACAATTCCCAGCCCCTGTGGGTAAAAACTTTCACCAGGATGGTGTTATGCTTGATTCTACTCTTGTGTAAACCTCTAGACTATAATCTGAATATTATAAAATAGATTTAGTTGGATTTGGCTCTGTTCAGCCTGGAGCAGAGGAGCCTAAGGGGAGACATCACTGCAGTTACAACTTCCTTGTGAGGGGAAGAGGAGGAGCAGACACTGATCTCTGCTCTGTGGTGGCCAGTGATAGGGCCCAAGGGAAGTTGGGCCTGAAGTTGTATCAGGGGAGGTTTAGGTCGGATATCAGCAAAAGTTTCTTCACTTAGAGGGTGGTTTGGCACTGGAACAGGCACCCCAGGGAAATGGTCCAAACCTCAAGTCTTCCAGAGCTCACAAAGCTTTTAGACAACTCTCTCAGGGACGTGGTGTAATTGTTGGGGTGTCTGATGAAGGGCCAGGAGTTGCATTTCAATGATTCCTTTGGGTTGTTCCAACTCAGGATTATTCTGTGTTTTCATGCCTCTCCATGGAGCGTTCCCTTCTCCAGGCTGAACAGTCCCAAATCTCTCAGCCTGTTCTCATAGGAGAGGTGTTCCAGTCCTCTGATCTTTTTTGTTCCCTCTTTTGGACTTACTCAACAAGTTCATATCCTTTTAATGTTGAGGGCCCCAGAACCGGACTCAAGTACTCCAGGTGGGTCTCACTAGAGTAGAGGAAAGGGGCAGAATCCCCTCCCTCCACTACTGCCCATGGGACTTAGGAAGCAGCCCAGGGTAAGTTTGACTTTCCAGGGCTGGCAGGGAGCGTAGTTGCATCATGTTGAGCTTCCAATTCACCAACCTTGCCAAGTCCTTCTCCTCAGGGCTGCTCTCGATCCATTCTCCATCCAGCCTGTGTTTGTGCTTGGCATTGCCCTGACCTGGGTGCAGCACTTTGCTCTGTTGGACCTCATGAGTTTTGCACAGGCCCACCTCTCCAGCCTGTCTGGGTCCCTTTGGATCCATCCCTTCCCTCCAGAGTGTGGCTGCATCACAGAGTTCAGTGTCACCTGCAAGCATGCTGAGGGCACACTCAGTCCCACTGCTTTATACTGTTCTGTTTGTGTTAAGAGCTTTCATGGCTCACCTTGACAAGGTCACTGCTTTCTGCTGGGACATGTAGTGAATTCAAGATGTTAGAGAGATTTTGTCTTGTGCTTTTGGACAAATCCTCTGATTAGGACAAGTGATAAAACCAAGGTACAGTTTGAACAGTACATTTCAGCCAGTACCAAGAAAAAAAAACCAAACTAAACCCCAAAACTAATACTGGAAGGCACTATACCTTGAGTTATTATGGCAAGATGAGGATTTTGAGGATTAACAATCCATGTTAAGCACTTGCAGTTGAGCAAGTACAAAGGAATGTAATCTCTGAGAAAAAAAAAATTTAGAGACATATAATAATAATTATTTGTTGATTAAATTAAAAATGGTAGTGGTACAGTTGTGAGAGTAGTATGATATACTTCAGAAAACAAAGCATTTGCTAATTGGGTAGATGGTGACAAAGTTAGGCAATGTGTTACAGTGGCAAATTGGACTGTGTGTGGGTTGTGTGATCTGATCTATTTAATCTATTTAATCAGATATTGGTTGAGCTTTTTACGTGACATGAATTTTGATAAGGTAGTTCTGAGGTGGCTCAATGTGGAAATGAGGTAGATTAATGCTTGCTTTACTAAAGTGTTTCTTGGTGTAGCTACATAAATTATGTAAATGAGAAAATGATATGTTTGGAGTAAACTTTGGGAAAGCATTACTCAAGGGAATATCCTACACTATTTTTTAGCCACCTTGTTTTACCAAGACAGGGATATTCTAAAAAAAAGCGTCATGAATTTTGGCTTTATAGAAGTTTATTTTTGCCTCTAGTAAAGGATTAAATTTGTGTATTCATTTCTTCTTAGGCAAATTTGACTTTTTCTAGGCTAGATTAAAATCTATATAAGATTCCAAAACATAGCAATAATTAACAGAATTTTCTCCACCTCCTGTTTAACCTAATGGTCAGCATGGGAAATGTATTTTTATTGATCATAGTAATGACAGAGTGTAGCCTTTTAATGTGTCCTAACCTGGTTGTTGTAAGGTGGTACATCGTGGTGTCCACATATCGTGGTGCCCTGCATTATTGTTTTACTTTCCAGGACAGTGTCTAAAGCACTTTAATAATTAATTTAAACTTGGTAGGTTTTTTCCTAGGCATATACTTTTAGTTTTAGATAGCATGCTGTCACTCATGTGTATTTGTTACAATTTGTATCATCCTTAAATATGAAAGACAATGTTTTTGGCTGCTCTATCAATAATTGTCTATGAAAATAATAGTTTGCTAGAGGATGCAACAGCAGGAATTTCCTCCTCCTAGTTATGCAACACCAAAGGGTAAGCCTCCTACAGCGTAATTTATGTGTAAAAACTGCTTCAGTTTACATGTTAAGTGATGCTTTAGCACTTAAGGCTAAATTAATACTGATAATGTTTGTATAACTATTGACAATTGTTGTGACCTCTGGCTCAGTCTTTAAAGAGATGCATATGTTTAATTATCAGCAGTAGATTTTATTTATCCATAATTACCATCGAGAATAAATTATAAGCTACTGGGGAGAAATAACAGGAGAACAGAGGTAATGACATTTGCCCTCCTTCAGTGGATGGAACTACAAAGAATGAGGGTTAACTTTAGGTGGTGACCTGGCTACACTTTCAAAGGATTTTAATTTTTAAAGTGTGGGGAAAAAATCAACCCAGAAACTGAAGGTAAGATTTCTCCCTTACTCAAAGTAATCAGTGAAATCCTTAGTGAACTGGGTAACAAAAGTAGTTGTCTCATATAGGTCAGTGTTAATTTATACCGAAGTGAGACTCAGTTTTGATGAATATTTTTTAGGTGACTGTGGGAACCTACTCTGGGTTCATACAGATGAGAGAAAAAAAACTACTCAGAATTATAGTGAAAGATCTATAAGGAAAGCGAAATTTGTCATGACAGTGGTCTTGGAATGCTTTCATATATCAGTGAAATTCATATGAAAATTCAGTAAATTTGATGTACACCTTCCCTGGAGGATCAGTATGACTGTTTTTTTTCCCAGAAGATTATGATTATGGTTTATGGGGAACTTTTTCTCTCAAGAAAGGTTACACTTTGTGTAAAACTCCTTCCTCCCTCCACCCCTCAGTAAGATTCTTAGCAAAAAAAAAGTTTTCTGATACTTCATACATCTCATTATAGTATAAAAAATAAATCTTGAGAATCTATACACAGCACATAAGACAGATAGTCTTGGAGGTAAAGCAAAATAGTCATGACTCTGATCTTCTGCTATCCACACTCCAAACTCTGGCTTTATCCCATGCTGAGGACAGGAAAATCTCAATCTAGGAGGACCCAAGCTGTCGCCATTTTTGAAAAAAGCACGCATTGTGGATGCTGTTGCCTGTAATTGTCCTGGAGAGCAATTCTCATTCCATCACACTTTGAATTTCTACTAGCCACTTGACTAGATTTCCTAATTAATCCAGAGGTTTATCCACAAAAAATGTATTTCTATCCCTATTATCCAGTAATACAGACACTGGTTATTAAGAAAATAGATCTAACCCAGTAACATAAAATATCTCTAAATCATAAAATGTATGAAAATACAATGGCCTTAATTGCAACTGTTATATTTTCTGAAAGCATTTTTCTTAAAGCATCACCATATTGTTAACAATTTCTTGTAAAGTCATTGATTTTATGTTGCTTCAGGGCAGGTGCAATTTATTACTTTAAATAATGTTTCCATGATTACATGAAAGGTTCCTTGTTGCCACTAATTAATTAACCCATCAGAAAGTATCCTTCCTTTTAGAATAGATGATTAGGGGTTTTTATAAAGTCTATCTGGCATCTCTAATTGTCATGTGAAACAAGTTTTGGGATGTGAACATTCTGGAAATTATTTTTGCTTCATTATCCTGCAAAAGTCATGTTCAAGTCAGTCTCAGCAGAGTCAAGTGTTGGGGAGATTACTTGTTTGGTCTTTTCAGCATCTGCTTCTGCACTGGGGTCTTACTCCATGGCTGGGTTGGTGTTATTGTACTTCGTTAAGGCTGGAATTTTGTGATGTGTCATTGGAAAAAAATCAAAGGTTTTTAAGCTTAAGTGGCCAGTTGATGGAGAAGGTTTTTTATACATAAGTGACTTCCTCATACACACAGGGAGAAGCCCAGAGTGTTGTCACCCAGCAATAGCCAAGCACTGGGACAATATTAATATTAATATTAATTTGGCAGTTAACTGTTGGTTGTGGGCATGTACAGCACTCTTGAAATTCATTGATGCTGCTGTGAGAAATCAGCTCACTGATGAGTATAAGTACGACATTTGTTTTCTGCTGGCTCTGTGGTATTTGCTGCAGAGGTGGCTTTGAGCAGCAACCATGGCGGGGGGCACAGAGCAGTGAGGGAAACAAAACCCTACTGCTAATCTTTCCTGTTGACATCCTTGAGATTTCAGCAGGAAATGAGGGCTCATCTTCTGTATCCGTGGTTAGCATTGGAAGCATTGTTGGTCTTTCAAGATACTACTTGGAATAACTTCTAGGGCTTTTTGTTCTTCCTGTTGATTTCCAACACTTTCATAGGCAGTTCTGCTTTTCAAAAATTTGTTACTGGTCTTCTCCCAATGTTCTCTTTTCTCCCCTCTTTCTTTGTGTGCTTGTCTGGTGCTGCTCCACTGCTTTTGTGCTGACAAATTATGTGTCATGCTGATGTTCAATTATGTACTGAAAAGCATCGCCACACCCATAAAGGAGCTTGGAAAGACAGCAGCAAGACCTGAAGCCCAAGTAATGCCTGCTGCTCCCAGGCCACTACAGGGACCACCAGCCCATCAGGACCTGTCTGGAATTCACAGGTACAGGTGGGAACAGAAACCTGCAACTCCTAAGAACAACCAGCTTGTCCAGACCCCTGAGTGCTATCTCAGCTGAGCCATCAACCCCAGTGTCCTGGCATGAAATGCATCACCGGCTGTCACAGGGAGAGGTTTTGCAAATTGTTTTTCACACTAAGAGGAGTTGCTGCTCTGGGGTGGGACGCATTGTAGGATGCAGGGGAAAAGCAGTTTGAGAACACACAGGATTTACAGGGCGCTTAGGGCAGGAATCAACGGTAGGAAAACGGAGGTGTTTGGGTGATTTTGAGAGGAGCAGGAGTGAAAAAACAAGAGAGGGATTAAGGGATTAGAAGAGATCATCTCATCTAAATAGTTTGGTCTGTACTCTGGTGTTGCCCTGCATGTGATCATGTGATCACCTGTCTGTTTCCCTTATAAATTTTTTTTCCCAGCTCTTCCCCAGGTAGGAGGTCCCTCTTCTTGTATCTGTGTGCAGCAACTAGGGTCAGAGCATGGGGTGGAGGGCCCATGTGTCCATAGTGCCAGGGACTGGAATGAGTGTAAGTCTGTGAGCATATGTGTGAGCAGTGGTAACAATCAAGGCAAATAAGCTGGTGAGTGGAAATGACCCGGGAGCGAGATGCTGAGCAGGTCTCTAGGTCTGACTCTAGCTGTGAAAGCAACTGGGTGCCTCTAGGGGCAAAAGCATGGAGGGGACTAGCTGTTGGGACCTGGAAAGTCCTGGCCCAACTCTGTGTGTGGGTGAGTCTCTGCCAGCAATGGGTGTAGGGCTGCGGCTTCGGGGGCTCATGGAATGGAATTATAGAATGGCCTGTGTTGGAAGGGACCTTAAAGATCATCTCTTTGTCATGGGCAGGGGGCACCTTGCACCAGACCAGGTTGCCCCAAGCGCCATCTAGCCTGGCCTTATGTATGTCCAGATGCCAACAATTGTTGAGCTTGGGATCCATCTGGAAACCTGGAACCACTGTAGCCTGGTGTCCACCCAGATGTGGTAAGAGTGAAGCCCGCTCTTGATTTGGCAACTTCTAATATTATGTCTAAGGAAATATATTGAAAACATGGTCATTACAATTGGTAACTCCATTTTAATTTTAAATGTCCAGGGCAATATGTTCAGGTTCTACTCATTCATCTTGCCAGACCAAAATTTATGGTACAGAGAAAAAATTACTGATGGATTTTAACTTGCCTTACTATGAGGATGGTTTCCTTCCTATGCTGACTGCTAAAAGGAGAATTTCTGAACAAAATAGACTTTATTCAGGAAGACAGTACTGTAAAAAATGAGATTTGCTCATTGGAAACTATAAAATGAGGATTCCTAGAGAGATAAAAAAGTACCTGAGAATAATTTGACTAATCAGTGAGCCATTGAAAATAGAGCCCTGCACGTTAGTATTCTTACAGCTTTTGTGCATATTTATGTATTTTAATTGGAAAAAATACAGATTCTTGCCACCTGGTGTTTCTACATGCTGCTTAGCTGTGGGACATGAATAGATTGCAATTTATGAAATAATAACCTAAATAATAACATAGCTATTAATTCAGTATTATTGTGAAAAGGATTGACACAACTTGAATGTTCTGAGTGTATTCCTACCTGCCTTTCTCACTGAGTTCTTAATCTGCATATGAAAATGATTTTGAATTACTGCTTGCAAATGAAGCTGTGTAGGGCATGGTGCTTTTACTTGATAATAGAGGTCTCTCTAGTCTGCCAAGCAAAGATGTAACAGGATCCAACAGCTGGAAGTTTAAGTGACCAAAGTCCAAACTGGAAAGACAGTGAAAATTGCTGGCAATGAGGGCCAGCAACCATTGAAACAGATTACTCAGAGACATCATCAATCTTCCATATTCTTGATTCTGCTGTTCTTCGAAATATCACCAGATTTTTCAGATGCTGAAATTATGTGATGGTGGTTTACATCTATTAAATGGTTAAGATTGAGCTAGTTCAGAAGAAACGGTAAGTGATGTCTATCTTTGCCTAAAATGTCTAAGATAAACAAAAGTCATGTTAAAAATTTCAGTGGGCCAGTGGGTTACAATGCCTCTGTAATTGGCTTAAGTAAATTCTCATAGCCCATACGGTGTGAAGAGGCATATTTTTGGTGACATAATTCAACTAGAAAGAACATGTGACTGGTGTATTTATCCATCACTATTGTCAGTTCTGCCAGAGCAATGACTTACATGTCATGGACTAGATTGTGAAAGTCCTGCTGGTGTTCACAATGGGGACTTGGCCAAGTCAAAGGTTCCCACATGATTCAGGGGTACAAAATTGGTGTTAAATAGTTCAGCCCTTGGAGCAGAGCAGTTGATTTTATCAGAAATGGTACAGGTTGCTTTTCAGGAGGATGTGATGATGGGTACCTTGCATATGAAGTATACAGCTGTAGAAACTTTGCATATAATTACAATTTTTATAGTATTTTTGCATCTATTCAGTGCCAGCGCAAGAGTTTGTTACTTTTGTAAGTGTTTCATATATTTCTTGAGCTATTTTCTCAGAACAAAACAAGAACTACCTATGGTCATTGAGTGCCTCTTACTATAATATTAACAATGATTACTATAAAATGAGCACAGAGCTGGGGGTGGAGGTTGATAAAATGAAGGCACAAGAAAAGTAATAAAAGCAAGTAGAGTGCTTGTCAGAAATGGATGACAGAGAAACTTGTAACACGAGGAGAGAATTCAGTTAAATCACCTGCTTGAAAACACATGGGTAATAGATGGGGAGAGATACATCAGTTACATTAATGTGGATCAATAACTGATCTTTACAGAGAGGCATAAGAGACAAGTGTGTGTCATTAATGAGAAGGAATTAAATACAGTCAAGAAGTCAAAAGCATGCATCATCAAAAACGAAGAGTGAGACTGAATGATGAAACAAATCAAACTTCTATTCAACATAAAGTTTTGTGGTCTTGTTAATGGCATTCGTTAGCTGCATTGGGAAAGAAGAATAATCTTCTGAATAAATGAATGTGTTTTCATTTGGAAGTAGAAAATTAACAGCTCTTTAAAATTCAGAACAAATTCTTGTAGCTGAACCTAAAAAGTTATTTGGTATCCAACACTTAAATGTGTAAAGCTGATGAGTAAAGAAGTAGTTAACAAAGAATTCTGGACAGCTATAACTAATGAAGCAAAATGCAATTGCTTTGGAAAAAAAAAAAAAAAGAGAAGAGTTGAATTGGGAGATTTGAGACTGACAAATGAGAAAGTTTTTTAGGTATAAAATGATGAAATCTATATTTTACTAGAGGTTTTTCCATTGTTGTGGGAGACTGAAATGGCATAAAACCAAAGAAATTCATATGTATGTCCCTTGTGATTAATGAAAAATTGGAAAATTGACTCAATGCCTAGAATAGTGAGGATTTTTAAGTGGATGTCTCTGTAGGGGAGCTAAAGGGAGCAATCAGGGAAAAAAAAGGGCAATTTTTACACACATCAGTACAATGACAAGCAAAAATTATTGACATAAAAACAAAAAGTAAATAATTGTAATGGTACAATGAGAAATAGAAATCATTATCTCATTTCCAAGAGTAGCAGTTCCAGTATTTTTAATGTAAAACATGATGTACATTTTACATTTACAACAGGCACAGTAATGTGTGACTTGGAGGGTCTAGCTCTTAGCAAGATGCAGTCTTGAGTTCTCTATTGGAATTTATTAGATTTATAAGAATTTGTCAGATTGAAACCCTTGCTGCCCCTCCTTCCAGACCTCGGCCTCCAGCCCCCATTTCCAGTCTTAACGCTTCTGTGATGCATCCCTCTGTTATGGATACTGGAGTGCCTTGCTTTCAGCTCAGTTCCACTCTGGAAGAAAACCATCTGAGAGGTCTGAAAAAGTTACTGGTTTTTTTTTTCCAGCAGAGAATTCCCGTTATGTACACACATGCTACTGAAGTGCAGAGTTTTATTGTCTTACGCTATTGATGATCAAAAAAGAGAGGGCTAAATCTTCTCCAAAGTAAGATTTTATGCTAATAATAAGGATAATGCTTACAACCAACTGGTAACTGAATGAGGTACATTTGCTGGACTAAATAGTTACTGTGTCCATAATACAGCCTTTTTGTATCTTCCCATAATTTTGCAAAGAAATTATTTAGATAGAAGAGGAAGGGGAGGGAAATAAACATCAGGATTTCATTCTAAGCTCTTTGTAATTGATGAATCATCAAGTTATGTATTAAATATTTAGCTTGTCTTTTTTGCACGTTGGATTTAGAAAAAAAAAAGGTTTTTTTGAGAGATCTGGGATATAATTCCACATGTCTTTGCTCTAATAACTCATTTAAAATTATATCTATTTTTATTTCAAATAATGTGCTCTCTAGAGAATGAGTGTAACGTCCCCATAATGCCCATGTGGGTTTTTTTGCTTCATCTGTTCAATAATAATCATTTTACAGGAGAGAAGGAAGGTCAGCAGACACTCTTATGACTTGATCAGTGCATTATTTTCTTTTTTCTTTTTTTTTTCTTATTTGAAGTTCATCATATCTCTACCTGTCTGCATTTGCTTTTTTTTTTGGTACTGACCACAAGTTTAGTGATAAAGAGTAGGTGGTGTTTGGGGTGGACTGAAGGATGGGAACATCAACCTGATCTCAGCATGAGATCTTGAACTTTCTTGCTCTTTCAGACTAGAGTGCATTTCTTATTCAGAAATATGAAGGTCAAAGTCCTTTTATTGTGCTATCCCTGTCTATGTACCTCAATCTATAAGAATATATAATGAATAGTGGTCAAAATGGGTTTGGATGATTTTTCCAGTTCAGATATATATGAAAATTCCTACAATTGATAGGCTGTCAAACCTGAAATTACCATCTTCCCTTTCTCTCTCTTCCCTCTACGTGTTTTCCAGCTGATGCTATGAGGTGCCATTATTAAAATATTCAGCTGAGTACAACATGAGCATCACTTGAGAATGCTTCCTACAGTGTGTCATTAAGGGACATAAACACTTCCGAATACATCAATAACCTGTTTCACTTATAAATTCTATGGCGTGGACACCTGCCCACTAAAAGCTGGACTGAGAGCAGCAAACCTTTTGTGCCTGGATCAGAAAAACAGAAGCTTGGAATGATTCAGATTAACTTCTGAGATGGATTTCAGTCACTGAATGACAAATGATGGTCTTATGATCCTGTGATTAATGGGGAGATTTCTTTCAACAAGGCTTTAATGAAATTCTTCTATGTCTGAATTTTCATGCTTGATCTCAATTTTGGGAGATACAAAGTGAATGCAGAACACTGATAAAAAAAGAAGTACTCAGAAGGAAGAATTTCAAATACATTTTCATTGTATTCTAAAGCTATATATCCACCATATTTCATATAGAGATTTTAGGATGAACCTGAAATTAAAATTTTTATATCTAATCTATGTTTTAGAAGCAATATCATGTTTAGTAGGGAGAGGGACAGGTTAAATAGGAATGGAAAAGCAAAGGAATTTCTAAGTACATGGGATTCTGTGGTATCAGGAATAGTATTTTGGGGTTTTTTTCCTCTTACAGAAAACTGTATTTTCAGGGGAAAAAAGTGTTCTGCTCAGATGGATATAATTTTGATTTTGTAAAGTAACTTTTGGTTAATATTATTGGTTAAACTATTATTGGTTAAACTATTATTTCTTTTCTACTAAATAAAATCCTGTTTTAAGGATTTCAGGAAAATGAGAATTTTTGTAATGACTCAAGAGAAATACCTCAAACCTGTTCTAAGGGTGCAAGAAGTAAAGGGCAGAAAATTGAGATAGGAGTAAATCATAGTGAGATCCAAATACAGGATTTTCATCATAGCAATGATTAAATTGTACAAGTTGTTGTAAAAGAAAGCAAAAATACCCAAACTACCAAGTCTGAAACATTTAAAGAATTTCAGAATAAATCTGGATGTGGTAATCCATGCCATATTTTCCTGGTGTTAACACTTTGTGTTGCATTAACTGGGCTTTTTTTTTTTTTGAACACACACCAAATAAACTGGCACATTTTACCTTTGAATTGTCTTTACCAGCTTAAAATTGTTCTAGTGCTTCCTCTGATTATCAATATTGTTAGTACCAGGAAAAAAAAAAAAAGAACAAAGATGAATAACTCTCTAACCTCCCTTGCTGATTAAGTTTTAGAAATATGCTCCAGTTCTACATATTAGCCACAGTCAGCATGTGTCTCAATGTACTTGCAGGCCATTCAAGGCAGCTGTCAGAGAGTGGATGTTATAATTTGTGGCTTAAACATCTTCATGAAGGACCTTTGCCTATTGTAGCAAAACTGCACAAAAGCTGCAGAGAAAACCACCAAAACCCTGAATGGGGCCCTTGCCATGATCCAGTTATTAAAGTTCTTGGAAACGCCTCTGACTGAATTAAGGTGCAAACCATATGCCAGTGACAATAGTATAGATTTTATTTGATAGCAAATATGAGAGAGAGAGGGAGAGAGGGGAAGAAAGAAAGGACTAGAAAATGGGTTGGGGGGAAAGAAAGAGAGTGACAGAGACAGATTAAGGAAAATATCAACACTCCATGGATCCCAGTGATGCTCCATTGATCCTCTCCAGCTGGTCTTCTTGGTGGTAAAGGTCCCCCTGAAAGCATATAATCCGAGGGGTTAGTGTATGCTCAGGCTAGGTAGGAAAACCCAGACCTCTGTCTGGGTGGGGGGAGTTTGCCATTGTCTCTTGCAATAGACTATGGGTTTGTTGCATCCTGTGGTGCAAGGCTTCAGGAATGACTCTGGGAGGCACTTTGGGGGGTCTTGGAAGGATTATGACTCCCCTTCAGCTGCCTCTCACGTGAATGTCCCGTGGATGTGCCCTGTGGGGCTGGGGGTTCCACAGCTGGGCCAGTTTGTGTAAGGGAGGATGAGTGTCCACTGCCCTGAGCAGAGGTTCCATCTGAAACCTCCTCTCCCTCCTCATTTCAGGGGAGTAAACCTGGCTTCTGTGGGCTGTGGTCTCCCCCACCCCAAACTCAGCCAGGGAAGAATCTTTGCTGTGTTTGGCTTTCTTGTGGATGCATCCTTCTTTTCCAGCCTTGTTTGTTTTTTCCTACGCTGGAATGATTGAACAATAGTGTTATCCAGGCAATAGCTTTGTCCAAAGCTCCAGACAGGTATCTTCAGGGAGGCTTCTTTGGTTGTAGTTTCTTTATACAGATTTTGTTATAATGGGCAAAACTCTTTTATATCAATGTTTGAGGCATGAACTATTTCACTCCTTGACAGACCTCCACTGCTCACTGATGAACACATTCACAGAGGGGTCAAGCTTAGCACCTTCAGGGTGGAGACCCCGGGGCTATCAGCTGCCAGGCTCACACAGACCCTCACACAAGGGTGGGGGGAGGGGTGGTTTTGGGTGTGTGGTAAAATCCTCTGGTCAGAAGCAATGAACACCCATCCTCTGCTGTGCAGAGGAGCCCAGCTGTGGGGCCCTTCACCCCAGGAAAAGCTTATCCACAGCAGAGGGGGTGTCATGGCCCATCAAAGGCCCCCACAAAGGGGTCCCCAGAGCCAGCACCAGAGCACTGCAACGTGATGCAACAGATCCAGTGTTGCAGAGCACAGTGTCAAACTTGCCCTCCCCGAGGGAGGCCCGAGGATGTTCTTGCATGCCCCAAACATATATTAATCCACTGGATTTGATACTTTACTGCGGTGCCAGGTGGTGGGGGATGCTCACCACCCAGAAGAGAAGATGGAGGGAAGCAACAAGACATCCTTGGGACCCCTGGAAGGGTGATATGTTTCTACGTAACCCCTGTGACTCTCTCCCTGATCCCACCCCCTGTGCACACTTCCTTCTTTTTTGCTTTTTTGCTTTCTTGCTTTCTTTGCAAGATTTGCCTTTTCTACTATTAAATAAAATACATCATATTGTTTTGGCATCAACATCTGACCTCCTTTGGTTTTAATCACATTTTTTGCGTATATTTTTTGGTTCTATCCGTTTTTTCACAGAAGCTTAGTTTCCTTTGGTCTTTGGTGTTTAAACCAGTTTGTAACAGCAGCAAAAGTCCTATTCAGTAAAAATTGTGTGTATACCTACCAAACCTTCTAATGAGCATGTATAGCACGTAAGTGCACGACTGACTTTTCTGTGAGATGAGAAGTATAGCGGAGAGGTGGGTAGCAAAGGCTTTTGCAATACAGGAGTACCTGTGATGAAAGCTGTTCCAGCACTTCTGCATGTTGCTTTACACATTTTGACTGATGCTGAAAAGTGCTGGATGCTGGAGGAACTGTGTATATTATAACTTCCTGTGAATTCCAGAAGGAATTTTTCCTAACAATGTAATAGGAGAAATCTCACAGCAGTCATCTCTTATTCTCTCCTTCTTTACAAGGCAGACTGGAAAAGAAAATATTGCTGGGGCAGAAGGGATGGTATAAGGAGAAGCAGACTGTGAAGCTCAAACTGTCCAGTGTTCCTGATAAGCTTTCAGAATTGCTGTTCCACATTTTGCCTTTGACTGTATTTTTTCACCACATCCGTGTGATAGGACCAGAAAATAAACTAATTAACATGAGTGCTCGATAGGATGACTTGTATGCATGGTAAGTACTGGTTTGGTTTTTTTCCTTTTCCTAAATTATACACAAAGTTGAGATCCTTTATGTAGTAAATAATTGAGTGTACCTTGCCCTTGAATCTCTTAAACCATTGTCACATTTACTATCAACTTTGTTAAATTACCATTTTATGTCAATAAACGTATTGCTACTTCTCTCTTAAAAGTGAAGTGTGTCACTCCATCTGCAACAATGAAGTGTTTGGTGTATTGCCAGGAACATGAATGTTGTCTTCACAAAGAGACATGTTTACTTTTAGTGATAGACCCACATATAAAGTCAATTTTGAGAACTAAAGCTTAAGCAAAATGTCATTTGAGAGTTTTTCAATTTAAATTAGCATGGATTTTTAAGTGTATCTTTAATTTTTTCATGTTCTATCTCTCAGAATGAGGAATTTGGATTTTTTTTCCATAAAAATCAATTGTTAAAATGATATTGTACTGATGGATATTGTACCAAATGTGTTTTATATTGATGAATAATCATTGTAATATCTACTAGTTTAAAGAAATACAAAAGCAATACTTACTGCCTTTTAAATTCAAACTGTTTTCTAACTACAAATCTCTGAGGATGCTGTCAGTCAAAAATAGACTAAAAAATGTAGATAAGAACAAATGCATTTTATCCTGACAAGTAGTTTCTGTGCTGAAAAACGAAAGTTTCAACTGACTGAGAATTTACAGGTTTTGTTCAGAATAAGCCATTAGTGTTTTCTACCACTGACCAGAGCATGTTCCCAAGCTATTTGTGGCTGCTGCTTACCCTTGGACATGAAGGATCTGTATGACAACACAGAGCTGGATTTGCAACACATTCTGTGATGACTAAATTTTGCCCTGCATTAGGAAGTTACTTATGGAAGCCCACTGGCCTACTCTTCAAAATGGATTAAAGTGACACATTGAGAATTTCTACTGGTGTCTGTTGCCTTTAGTCAGCAATAATGGACTTGTATTCTCTTTTGGCAATGATGGCACTAGAAAAGTAATTTTGCTGGCTGAAGTGAGCAGCATTATACAAGTTCTCAGGAGGTTCCTACTCTCTGGTAGGACTCTCTGCTGCACTTATTGTTATATTGAAAACTTTGTTTGAACAAGAATTGATCAAAGGGATGGAGCACTTCTGCTGTGAGGAAGGAATTGGGATTGTTCAGCCTGAGGAAGAGAAGCTTCTGGGTGACCTAATTGTGGCCTTCCGATATCTGAAGGGAGCCCACAGGAAAGATGGAGAGAGACTGTTTTCAAGGGCCTATTTACAGGACAAAGGGGAATGGCTACAAACTGAAAGACAGTAGGTTTAGGCTAGATGTTAGGAAGAAATTCTTTACTGTAAAGGTATTCAGGAACTGGAAGAGGCTGTCCAGAGAAGCTGTGGCTGCCCCATCCCTGGAAGCATTCAAGGCCAGTTTGGATGGATTTCTGAGCAACCTGGGATAGTGGAAGGTTCCAACCTCCCATGTCAGGGGGTTGGAACAGGGTGGTCTTTAGAGTTCCTCCCAACCCAGACTATTCTATGATTCTATGATTTACACAAGGCTTATACTGAAATCTCCTGCAGCCTTTGGCTTGGGGAACTCCCAGAACAAGAAAGATGTGGTATCATATTTTGTCCAAAAGTGGAGATGACACATCTGAGCTTCTAAATCTGGATGGACACCAGAAGTCCCACATTACTAGATAAAAGCAAGTATAGTCTACCTCCCCAGCTGATGATAAAATATCACCTTATTTTTCATTTGATATATTTTCTCCAAACTGAAATGTCTAAAATAAAATAAAAACTAAACAATCCCACCCCCAATATATATAATCTTTGGTTTGGTTTTTTTTAAAGTATAGAACATGTTAATCAAAGTTGAGTTGTTTTAATTTTTTTTTCTTCTCTCAATCTGATAGTTCAACAAGTAAAAGGAAAAGTAATTTTATTGTATGGTGATAAAAGTTAGACTTCCCTTGACCTTCAATGCGTGTATTCTCTTTCTATCTAGAATAACTAATGTTTTGTGGTTTTCTTCCATAGAAATAATAGTAGCAATTGCAAGGGTTATAAAGTTTCAGTAGCAGCAGCAATAATTCTTTCCCTATGAAAAACTAATACAAGGCAGATGAGAAGTCTTGTAGTACTTACTCTGTCCAAAGCTAATTTAGAATGGATGAGCTGCTAAGCAGGCTGGAATCACTCCACACTGTCCCTTCTCCCTTACCAGCACCTTGGCTAGAAATGGCACTGTGGAAGCACTCCAAGGACTGAATTTAGTGATACTCTGCAAAAGGCAGGTTCTATATCAGGTCTGGTTCCTTATCAAAGTGCTGAATTGGAAAAGAAATAAGGCAGTGCTAGAAATTCATTTTTTTTAGCAAGACTCAAAGACAAGTTGTGCCTGTTTGCAGAAAATCTCACTGGTATTTTGTTGCCTAACTCTTTAAGCCATTGTGGGAGAAGAGTACAGAGTAAGGTTTTAAGGACCTGGTGTTACCTGTTACTTTTTCAGGCAAAGAGGATGGAGAAAATGTAGCAGAATTTTGTTGGCTTTTGTTTTAATCTTAAATGGTGTTGAATCCTCAAAAGGTTCTGCCTTAGAATCATAGGATCTGTGATTGAAACATGGAATCATTTAAACTGGAAAAGACCCTTATGATTGTCAAATCCAACCATTAATCAAATCATTTCCAAGTCCACCACTAAACCATGTCCTTATGCACTACATCCACATGCTTTTTAAATACCTCCAGGGACTGTGATGCAACCACTTCCCTGAGTAGCCATTTTCAAAGCTTGGCAACCCTTTTGGTGAAGAAATTTTTCCAAATATCCAATCTGAACCTCCCCTGGTGTAACTTTAGGCTGTTTTCTCTCATCTGCATACTTGTTACCTGGGATCAGAGACCAATCCTCACCTGGCTACACCCTCCTTTTGGGCAGTTGTAGAGAGCAAAAAGGTCTGCCCTGAGCCTTCCTGGAAAGGGCTTTAACACCCCCAGCTCCCTCAGCTGCTCCTCACCAAACATGTGCTCCAGACCCTTCCCCAGCTCTGTTGCCCTTCTGTGGACATGCTCCAGCACCTCAATGTCCTCACTGTGGTGAGAGGACACAGAACTGGCACAGGATTTGAGCTGTGGTCTCCCCCAGTACACAGGGACAATCACTGCCCTGGTCCTGCTGGCCACCCTATAGCTCATACAGGCAGGTGCTATTGGCCTTCTTGGCCACCTGAGCACAAATGCTGGCTCATGTTCAGCTGGCTGTCAACCAGCAATCCCACATCCTTTTCTGATAATTCCAATTTGGCTGATTTCAGCAGATAAATACAATGGAAATGTAACTATCACAGTGAATGTGTTCATACTACTGTGTGCATTAAAAATTATTTGGTGAAACCAACAGGCCCTACTAACAGTGTTCTCTGTTGGATCAAATGTGTTCTGATACCTCACCACTCTTATAGTGTTCCTGATACATAATCTAAATCTACCCTCTTTCAGTTCAAATCCATTTCCTCTTGTCCTGTCACTACATGTCCTTGTAAGAAGTCCCTCCTCAGCTTTCTTGTAATGCTAATTTAGGTACTAGAAGCCTCCTGTAAGGTCTTCCCAGAGCCTTCTTCAGGCTGAACAACTCCAACTCTCTCTGGCATCATAGACAGGCCTTCCAACTTTCTCATCATCTTCATGACTTTCCTCTGGACCCCAAGAGGGCCACATTCTTCTTATGTTGGGGGCCCCAGAAATAACTTTTCAGAAGCTTTTTATGAATATTGGAAGAGTGATCTCTTTCTCTGCTCAAGGAACTCTTGTTGCAGTGGGTTTTTTCAATATGTCAAGATGATACCTCACTCTCTCACTTCCTTCAGCTGCTGCTTTGTTGATTGTGCCTGCAGCTTTTAGGCTTCCAAAATTTATCCAGTAATATTATTTAAATAAGTTGGTGCTGAATATTCTTTGACTGGCACTGATTTGAATTCTAAATATAAAAATAGTTGGAGAAATACCTTTTCCTTTCTTTGTTTCTCAGTATATATGGTGTTCAAATTGCTCTCAAGTATCTGCCTTAGAGAACTATCATCACCAGGGAGAGAGCACTGCCAGAAATTCTGTCTAGCAAAGATCCCAGCAAGAAACAGGAGTGTGAATCAAAGAAAACTTCCACACACAGCAGCAGCAATTCAGTTGAGTAATGAACCCCATTACCAGAGTTAACCGTTTGAAAAAAGAGGTTTCAAAGAGATCATCAGCTTCCTTAGACAGTGATTTCAAGTGAGGTGAGAAATACACTGAGCTATGTTATCCATGGAAATAGAACAACTTCCTCAGTCATATGATGATGGTGGATGAGTCAGTAAACTTGTTTTTTTGGCATATAAGTTCTAAAGAATGTGCAAAAAGTACTCTACAATAATGCCAGTATTATCTTTTTTTTTTTTTAGTGTTAATGAAAAACACAGCAAAAAATCATTTTAAACAGGGAAAATATTTGTCTAATGCTGTTTTCATCACCTCTCCATAGCCTTGGGGGAACTTTAAGGTGAATGAGAAATGTTAAAAATTATTACTTAAAGTTTTATTAAAGGATTAATAATGGTGAGTTTTCTAAAACACAGAAAAATGGCATTCCTATTAAGAAATTTAAGCGGTTAAAGTACAAATTTTAGGTGCATAACTGTATCAAAAACTGCTGACAATAGCTTTTAAAACATTGATGTTTTCAGTCTACCATGATCAACTTGAAAATCTGCAAAGACTTTGTTTTTTCCCGTGGAATAACACTTACATATAAAAATATCAACAAGGATCTTAGAAGCAGGTAGTTTCTCTTATTTCAGTTAGCCACTTAAATACACTGTGTGCCTAAACCATTGTATTTTTTGTGTTCTATTTCTACAGCTATCACCATATTAATTCCTTAACATGACACTGTGACTTTCTGGGGAAAAAAAAAAAACCAAAAAACAACACGGAAATGTTCCACTTGGAGGTTAGAAACCCACCCATTCTCCAAAAGATGAACATGTGCATACAATGTGGGCTTTTTTTTTTAGCTCCTGTCTTTTACATCACTTAAATCAGGTTTTATTCAGGACTAATGGCTGTGTGATTTGTTGGGAATAATCTTGCTTCAATCCTGACCATTTGACAGTTGACTCAAACTCATGTTTAGAAAAACAATACTCTGTAAGAAAGACACTGAATTCAGAAGGTGACATCTATAAAATTACGTATGTAAGAATCCTAAAATAAGGATTAAGCTGCAAAATGTGTGAAATTTGACCATGACTTGGCTGTATTTTGTTTGTTTGTTTCATTTTGTTCTAATTTGGAGCAGTAGATAACTATATAGAACCTAGACTACAGAAAATCTGAGGGAAAAATGACTGAAAAGTGTATGCAAAGGTTTACTTTATTCACTTGGAGCAGCAAGGGGCCAAATCTGTCCTTTTAGTTTCTCCTTGCTGTTTATTTTTCTGTTTCAGTGCTATGTATTGGTTTTTAATCAGAGAGACTCAGAGCATCTTGTATATCTTTTACACACACACCTGTGAGCAAACAGTCAAACTGGTGAGTATGTACTTGTCAGCCTAACTAAATATTAAAGTTTGGTAAATGCTTGCTCAGAAAATAATTTAGTATTATTTACTTACTTCTGAAGACAGCAAATTTCCATAAGATGTTTGCAATTTACTGATGTAAAAAAAATGAGAAATTCCTTTGAAATAATGGGTGGTATATGCAAAAATTTTTTTTTATACTGATCTGAAAAATTTCCATTGCCAATTTCCATTTTCTTTTTTATCTGAAAAATTGATGCAATGAATTATCTTCAAGTGAAAATGAGACAAAAATCATCGGTACTCAATAAAGCTCATCTAGCAGGAGTTAAATGATTTTTATTCCATTATAGCTATTCTGAACTTTCATGCAGTGAGGAGCACATCTACTCCCTTTTGTTATTCTCATTCTGCTATTTTTTAGAACATGATTAGAAGTACTTAGAATCTTTAATATGCATAATTTCAAGATAGCTTTTATGTTCTGGGAGACATAACTCTTCAAAACTGTTGTAATTAATCCTTATTTCATGAAACTTCTAAAATGGGCAAAAGTCACTAGCTTATTTGCTCCTCTCATGGACCATCTTGGTCAATGTCTTGTTCCCCTGTTTCTAAGGTACTGGTGATGAAAAATAACTGTGTATTTGGGAAAGAGAAAGAAAATTCACTTCTACAGAATGTTTGGGATATTTCATCTCACACTTCGGGTAAATGAAAATATTTTTCCCATCATAAACCTCAAGGGAAAAATATTTATTTCAGAACACGGTTCCGAGATTAAGTTCTCATGTATTATCCCTACAGTTCATGTTAATTAAATGATAATTTGATAAAATGCATATCCCAAGTGACCAAAACATACCATGGGTGTCAAGGAAGGCCACTGCCAACAGGAGCCAAGGCCAAGCCCATCAGCAATGGTGGTAGCTCCTCTGGGATAACAGATTTAAGAAGGAGGGAAAACTGCTGGTACAGCAACTAGAGAGGAGTGAGAATATGGGAGAAAAATAGTCCTGCAGACAACAGGGAAGAAGAAGGGAGGAAAGGTCCTCCAGGTGCTCCAGAAGCCGGAGCAGAAATTCCCCTGCAGCCCCTGGTTAAGTTTTAGTTCACTGAATGTTTTGTAAATGTCACTGACAGCTCCAAACGTTCCTGGTTAAATAGAAAGAGATATCTGTGAGTTATATGCTACCTTGGCCAACCTGTGCCAAAAGGGAGTAGCAGCTGGAATCTTGCTCATTAGATGCCTTGTTGATATTATGTAATATTGTGCCCATGTGAGCCGAAGCACACCAAAATACTGCATTAGGTTTTCTGAGTCAGATAAAAGTAAAAAAACCTGTTTCTTTTGTACATTTTAGTTCTCAAGAAAGCCTAAAAAACCCAAAAAAGTTTAAAAAATTTTATATAATTAGCACTTTACTTTTTAACCTTTGTGTAATACCCTGTCTTTATTTTCTACACTCTTATTTTTGTAATTCTACAAGCTGCACACTCTGATGTCCTTTGATTGTAGGTCAGGTTATTTTCCATTTGGTGTTAAGAGTAATACTGGTTTTTTCCCAAATCATTATATTTCAGAAAGGCACTGTTCTGCTCTCTTTCTGCTTGTGTTACACAACGTGTTTTTAGGCAAAATATTTTGTCCCTCCTTCCTCAACCTGTTCTGTGCTGTATTTCAATACTAAATTTGAAGAATCCCTTTCAGATATCTCAAATATATATACAGAGACATATTTATATATTTGTTATTAAGTTATTCGTTTAAAAACCTCTGTGATTTTTTTTTTCAGATAAAAAAGCTTTGAAACCTACTGCTGATTTACTCTCTTGCTGAAGAAAGGCTTTATAACTGTTATATTCTTCTGTGGACAAGATGGATTAAACTAGGTGATAAGCAAAGTTAGTTTCAGTACAAAGTTAAAAGAGGAAGACACATCAGAAAGCATTGAAGATTTGGAGACATTGAAGATTTGACAACAATATACTTTCTTACTTCAACGGTGCTCAGGCTTTATTCAGCTTTTTATTCTAAACCAGGTAAAATTTACTTTAGTAAAATGTAGTGCGTGGTGAGTAGTTTGCACATTAAGACAAATCCATACCGTCTTCCTTTACATGAATTCAGAGCTTTATTTAATTAATTATCTTGTTTGATGGATTTGGAAATATGTGAAGGCAACTGAGAAAGGTTCAGGACAACAAGATGTGAGATACTATTTATTGCCACTAAAATTTACTTTCTGTTCTTTACACTCTTACCATGTAACAACTGAATTATCTTTATCAGAGTCTATTTTATGGTTGTATAATGTAATAAGGCTGGGGGTTGCCCAGCTGGTGCTGGCTGGGGTCTGAGGCTCAGACCCAAGAAGCTGTGGCCGGCCCGGAGAGGTGATCCCGTGAGGAACCGTCTCCCAGGGGGTCGTGGCTTCTCTCAGCCGTCGGCCAGGGGTGCCTGCAGATATGCCTGGCTCAGCAGCCATCAGCTCTTAGTGATTCAGTGAGTGATTTCAGCTCTGCTCTGCAAGGCAAACCCCCAGGGCCAGGCCCAGATAGAGAGAGGAGAGGTCCTTCTGGTGGTTCCGCAGAAGCAGCTTTATTCTTCCATCTTCCGCGAAGGGGTGACCAGTGACAGATCCTCTCCTGACTCGGGGTAGAGGGGTCTCTTTTATGGGGGTACAGAGGTGGGTGTGAAAGGGTGAGAAACCAATAGGTATTAGGGTATTTTACATATACTTTCCTACAAGATCATGGGTCTGTATTCTCTTGCCGTAACCAAAAGATTCTCTCTTTCCCCAAGAGGGGCCTGCAGGGGGATTGTGTAACCTCCTTATCTCCAGGCCTCCCTGCCAGGGCGGGGGCTTGTCAGACCCCACGTCTGGAGATTGTGCAGTTACCTTTATGTAAACAAGGGCTTCCTGCCAGGACAGGGGCTTGTCAGACCTTACAGTTGTAGTGATTATTTCTTGCCAAACACAGTGAAATTCTGGCTTCTTTAAAAGCAGAAGACCTTACTTTGGCAAATATTTCCCTAGTATCAGACTTTTACTTAGTGTCTTGAATGTAAATTATGGAAGAAGATGATAAATACAACCCAGAACTACTGTATCTCATGGTTAACATCTGTATGCCTGATTTGACATGACATGGTGTGATGAAATTTAACTAGAAAAGAATTTCACTGTGAAAATGATTTGTGAAGGAAGGAAAGCAAAGAACCAGAAAAGAAAGTAGCAGCATCATATGCACAAGATACATAAAAGGAATTTTTCCTGGCAATACTTACAAGCCATTGTTATTCAATATTTTCTTCCTGTATGGCTTGAGCCTTTTGATGCTTTACAGGCAGAAGCTGATTGTCTGGTATGACCACTTGATTGTATATTATATGTGTGAAGATACATGTCACCAGGACTAGAGGTGGATAGAGAAAAAGCATTAATTTTCCAGGAAAACTGTGATAAGTTTGATGTGCTTTTCTACCAGTTTGAATGACCTTCTACCTGTTTGGGGATAGATTACTTAGAGCTATCAGCAGCAAGCCAAAAAAGTTTTCTTCAGGCAGGCCTATGAAATAACATGGAATTGTGCAATCTCAATGTTTCTTTCATACATTCGGGCACCAAGGACCACCAAGGCATGTGGAGGTAACGTGGCTTTTATCAGTACATGAGCACTACTCGCTGTAGGAGATAAAATGATTAGGAGCTCAGAGCAGTGGGTCATATCTGGATTACGAACAAAAAAATAAGTGGGGGTGACTGAAATCTTGGTAATGAGAATTGGGACCTTGACCTCCAGTCCCATCCTTTCCACCCATGAATCTCAGTAGGTGGGGTCAGCTGTCTTTTAGCTTCTTAGAGTCCTCTGTGCTCTCCCAAAGTGCATGTACAGACTTTATTATATTCATAATGGTCCTCCCCGATGATGGAAAGGCCATATGCTGTGATGATGAACATCACATGGGTCTGACATTGCCCATCCAGTTAGTAAGATGAGTAAGATGTCTGATGTACAACTTCAGAAGTTGCTATTAGGCAAAGTAAGATTTGCTTTGAGCAAAAGCTGGTATTTAGGTTCAAAACCACTTTGCATTATATTTTAATCACCAAAATAATCAATCCACTGTAGCAAGGAATGAAATTAACTTTAGAGGTAGGTAACATTTACAAAAAAACCAGCTTAAATGACTGAAGCAAATTATGATATTCCAATTCTGCAGTTCGTTTTCAACATTGTTTTCAGGAAAAACACAGGTGTTGGCTATTGTGGAAATGCAAGGGAAATGGTGTAGGTGGATGCTGCAATTTCCAGTCCTTAACCTAATTCGCTCAAAGTATATTTTTAATATTTATTTATTTATTTATAGTAATTGAATTCTCATTGGTTGAAGGAGATAAGCAAAATCTTAGCAGGCAAACTCAGCCCAAGAGTTGGGACTGATGATAGTCTCTCTTCATTTGAATAATCATTTTTAAAGTCTTGGGGCTAAAGATTAGTGTAAGATATTGCCATTTGGTGTCAAATGATTTTCAGTTTTGTAATCTGGTTTGTAAACCAATATCTTAGAAAGTAGTTTCCCAAAAGGTTAAAATTTGTTGTTTTATTAGTATAGCTGTTATAGTGGAGTACAACATATGTTTGCTCTGCATTTAGTATATTGAAATATACTATACTGACCATCTAAACACTGTAGTTTAGATGAGCAATTGTACCTATTTATTTTTACAAAAAATTTGTTGCAAAATTATTCCACAGTGGTTTTGAAAATTAAGTATTTTTGCAAGTATAGTTTTCTTTTTAAGCTTTGAATTTCCATAGTGAAGGATATCACTGCCCATCCAGCCAAATAACTTGTCCCCAGCAATAGTCAGTAGCAGATTCTAGGCGAAGCACAGAGTAAAGCAGAGAAGCCCTTCGCCCTTCAGCTTCCAGACATAGGCAGATTAATGGCTTTATTAGCCATCAGCTACATCAAACCACTGTATTTAGTGGCTGGGAATTGATATCTCTTGCATGAACTTATCTTCTCATGAATTCATTTATACTTTTGGTCTCTTGTCAATTTCACTATTTAATCACATTTTATGTGGAGAATGTAATTCCTTCTTATGACTTTGAATTGCTGACTGTAACTGTGGCAGTATCATGATTTTCTATTTCTGTCTTACAAAAAATAAGGGATAAATGTTCATTGTTTGAATTTGTGTATATTGGTCATGATGCTGTAGGCATCTGTTCATTTTTTTCATATTTTTTTTTCCTCCAAAGCTGATAGGATGTATTTTGTCTAGTCATTTCCGAATAGAAAAACTATTATTTATACAATCCTAGAATCATAGAATGGTTTGAGTTAGAAGGGACCTTAAAGATTATCCAGTTCCCTGCCATGGATATTGTATGGAAAATCATGCTATGAAAAGCCGGTGTCCATAAAGGAGACAGAGGAGTCCTTCAACTTGATTCAAATAAAGGGAGAGAGTCCACCAGGGCACACGCCCACAGGGTTTTCTCTCTCAAGGTTTCAGAGGGCTCAGCCTTCTTTTATCCTGAACTCCCAGCCACATATTTCCCTCTTCCTTTCCCCATTGGCTGAGGTACTGGGAAGGCACAGCCTTCCCAAACCACCTATTCCCCCCTTGGACCTCTTACTGAGTCAGAAGTTCAGGCCTGTGCAGACCTACATGTCTTTTTCAGGAGCCAAGCTGTCTGGGCTCTGCAACTAGCCTGCTGCCCAAAGTTAGTAGAGACATTAAGAGCCATTGCAAAGATGCAACACCCATCCCTTCACCCATCGAATGCTTGTAAAACATTAGCACACATCCTTCCTCTCAACAGGGACACCTTCCACTAGACCACGTTGCTCAGAGCTCCACCCAAACTGGCCTTGAATATTTCCAGGGATGGGGCATTGTCTCAGTTTAGAGACAAATTTAGGAGAAGGCCCTCTGGAATGAGTCATCTGCTCTAAGAGGGTTCCAAAAATCCCTTTCCACCAATATGAATTGAAAACTAATGGATGACAGTAATAAAAAACCCAACAGTTTATTAACAAACAGATTTCCCACAAGGCACAGGAAGAGAAGGTAAATAAACACTAGATATTAAACTGCCAGACCTTACCCACACACACACTGGAACAAAGACCCAGAATGCACAGGCAAAAATACTGGCTCACACCATGAGGTAGAGGATGGCGCCGGCATCGGCCTCAGGAAAACCAACAAACAGGAGCTTCACACAGCAGTTCGGGCAACCAGATGGAAATGTGGTGACTCTCTGGCATTGTCCTCCTCTCCACAGCAGATGAAGCAGGTGGGCCTTGGTGTGTTTTCTCTCCTGGGCTCGGCTTTCCCCAGGTTTGGGGCCGAGACAGAGCGGCCCCTCTCTCCCGCCGGTCCCGACCGACCCCTCTCCCACAGGGGCTTTTCTCTGCTCTGGGATCAAACAAGGTGTCCAGTTCACCTCGGAAAATTGCCAAAGGATTGCTGCTGCACCTCCTCCTAGGCCAGGGAAGGGAAAGTCTTCTTGCCTGGGCCTACCACACCAAGCTAGCCAAGCAAAACCCAGCCCGCCGGCACTCAGGACGCCTGGGCAGTGAGGCTTTGGAAAAGAGCCCAATGAGGCCAAGGCTCCCCCTGCCCCGACCCACCTCAAAGATACAGCAACCAGTTCTGGGCATAAAGCAGAGGGTCAGGGAACACACTGCTGTCTGAAATCACCCCGAGACAGACATCCACACCTTCTCGGAGAAACGTTCCAGTGCCTCACAGGAAATATTTTTTTCCTAATATCTAACCTAAATTTCCCTTCTTTCAGTTTGAAAGAGGGGAAATTTTTCTCTCCATTTTGTTCCTCTTCCCCACCTTTTTTTTTTTTTCCCATTTTTAATTTGGGTACCATAAGTGTGTGTGATATTGATGGCATGGGATGCTCTGCTCCATGGATTTCAATATTAGCACTGTCAGGATTTTTTGCCTTTGTCCTTGGTTACTGATAGCTCCTTACATCCTACTGGCCTCAGTCTCAGCTGAACTCTTGCTACAATGAGCAGGATGATAAATTTTATTTTTTCTTTTAGTTTGTTTAAAATATAAATTGCTTCTGATACCATCAGATTGGATGGGATTTTGTTAATTGCCCAGAATGCATTCATGTCAGGGCAATTCAAAGTTTAAAGTATTCTTGATAGTAGCACTGCATCTCTTATTCCAAAGAGAGAGAATAAAAAGAGAGAGAAGAAGAGAGTATAATTTTTTTTTTTCTTTTAATAATAAAAAAAAGTAAGGAAACTCTGCAGTCAGGCAGAATTTGTCCTTGACTGCAGATTATCATTTGGAGATACAGGCTTCGGAGTGAGACATGCTGAAAAACAGAAATTTAGAGGGATCCTTCACAATTTGGGGCAGGGATGCAAGGCAAGAGGATAGATCTAAGTTCATGTCTACTGTGCAGATCAGTGTTATACGAAGTAATGCATATGGGAAAGTAGTGGGTTTTTTTTTTCCTTTGGCTTCTAGAGACCATTGGGATTTTGACATGCTTGTGTATTTCCACATAATTAATGGAAAAAAAGGTGGGTTCATTACCACCATAATAGGACAAAATGCTTCTTCTCCTCCACTGAATATTATATTTGAAGTGAATGTCTGACTGGTCCAGCTCCAGGAGAACTGAATTCTGTTTTCAAAAGGAAAGGACAAGAGACAAGAAGAATAAAAGAGAAAAGCAAAGAAGATGAGAAGGAAAGGTGGAAAAGAGGATGGTTCTGTTCTGTCTCATTCCCCTCCCACTGTGAGCCTAATGGGGTGTGCAGCTGCTACCTCTTCCTTTAACTTAGAACTCTAGAGGACTTTGAAAGTGATTGCTAGATTTCTTTGTGAAAAACAAAGAAACTTCTGAAATTTGGTGAGTGCAATAGGTTTAAAATAGATTAATAACCAAATTCAACTCCTACCCATTATGTACAGTGGATATTTTGATATGCTTACTCTTAAAACAGCAACTTTCCACAGCTGTTAGAACTGTAAATGAATTCTGTGAAATTCTCTAAAAATACTTACATTTGTCATGGTGATTGGGATTTTTCTATATGCTGCTGCCTGTACTTCTGAAGCAGCTTGTGGTCTCTGCATGTGCTGTAGGGTCTTTACCCACAGTCGCCTCTTCTGCTTTCAGATTTCTTAAAGGAGCTTCTTGGTCTAAGACTGCTCAGAAGCATCCTCCTGATTTGGGGAATAAGCCTTTTCCATGCAGGACATACGACACATTTCTAGGAAACAACACACACAGTGCATAGCAGGGGCAAAAGAATTTATATATTCTGATAAACACTAGGTTTGCATAAATATCCAAATGGTAATTTTGAACTTCTTGTCACTGCATCATGCATGCATATACCTATTCATATTCTGTATTTACATTAGTCTGGAAAACATAAAGATCAGATAAATACAGCCTGCCATCTCCAGAATGATTGTTGTACCATAAGTCTAAAAATCCCTCTGGTTTCATTTAGTTTATTTCTTGCTAGTTTGCTACTATCTGGGGATGGACAGTGTTACACTAGTAAAGAGAGGTGGTGATATTGGATAGCATTTGATATTAGGGTTAAGAGTGAAAAATACAAGGAAGTTTTTTAGAGAGAGAGAGAGAGAGAACACAATTTTTTTAATGTCCTTACTTGTGTCTTTGTGTATTGATTCTTTTTCTGGGCCTTCCCCTGCAACTGTAGTTTAACAATAATGTGTTTTTCAACATCTTCCTATGTGTCCCCTCAGGAAATCATAGGATAACTTTTTCTGTATGAAAGTAGCTTTAGTTAGGATGTTTCATGGGTCACCATTATTAGAAAATGAAAAGAATGGGTGTTGTAAATCTCGGTGGAAAGCTGTTCAAGGGAAGACAAGCTCTTTGGTGGTCAGGGATTTAACTTCAGAAAGGCATGACGGAAGCCAGTTCAAGAACATCACTAACTTGGTTATGGACTTGAAAGTTTTCACAGGAATCAGTGCATCCTGGAAGCATCAGAAAATTTTCTCAAATTAAGAAACCAGAATTTGTGAAACTTCATAAATATATACAATTCAGAAGGTGTAGGAGAGGAAAGGAAAAAGGATATTTACTTTCTGGCAAATTACTTGCAGGGAAGAAATTTGGATGTATGCTATTCCCTTTAGCTAGAATCAGAATTCAGAGTTGCACTATGTTTAAACAGAAAGTGAGTGTTGTTGAATGGCCACATAGTTACTTTTTATTCTGAAATCTAAAGTGTTGTTTTGCAATGTATCATTAAATTAATTACAAAGTTATCAGGGTAAATAAGTATGAAGATGTGTACATTTGGTAAGCAGGCTGTAAAACTTCTTGGGAGAATCTTTTTTAAATATCTCAGTAGAGCACCACAAAGAAACATCATCAGATGATAAGTATGTGACTGAGGATGAAAAGAAGATTTATTAATGTCTTATAAATAAAGCTAGCAGAGAGACTTGATGTCTGATAAATTTGTTTATCTCTACAAATACAGCTGCTGAATGTCTTAATTCTTCACTTTAAAAGAAAGTGTCTGTGGTAAATTAATAAAGTCTTGATATACATGTATAATGACCGGGGTTTTTTCTATCCCTTTCTGCAACATAACTTCACTTTCATCTCTTCTGGAAAACAACTTACAATTTAATTATTATATAGAGTCAAGAGGATTACTTAATGGAAGAAATAAATCTGCAATGTTATTAGAGCAGGAAATCAAGTATATTGAATATAAAACAGAACCCCTATATTCTGCTCACGAGTAGGTTTATTCAAGTCAATGGGAATATGTGCATAAATAATACTTTTAAGAATTAAGTCCTTGAATAACTGTTGGTAGTATCTGGACATAATACCCTTACAGAAAATTTGATAGTATTACAGTAATGTTTGCTGCTCCCTTGTCATTTTCTTAATGTTAGCTTGGTTTATTTGAGCTGGTTAAATTTTCCTGTATAATCTTATTCAGAAAATTCCCTAAGCCTTTGCTTGAATCTGTTTGGGGTTTTTTAATAAACTCAATAAATGCAGAGTTTGTCTGCACTGGATAGATATTTCTGGATCTGTTCTGATTCATGCATCCAAGTAAGGACTGTGGAGTGTACGCAATGAAACTGTAATAAGTCAGATATGTCCTGAGTAAAATAATGTATTTATGAAGAATGGGAAGAAGTCATACATTCCATATGTGTTGCTATATTTATGAGGAAGTACTTTCATTAATTCTGTGTCTTTCATGAAGGAAATATGGACAAAGAAGAAAGTAGATTTGTTAAAACTTCACAAGCTAGATACATCTGAAATTAAACACAACAAAAAGGGAAAAGTTGGCTGAATATTTCTTTGTCCTAAGAAGCTGCAAATTATTTCATAAAACACAGCTGGCTTGCACTGCCAGCTACAGTGAATAGCTACATTAAGACACTCCACAAATAGTCTTTTGTAAGTCTGTACACAAACTTAACTAGGACCATGCTGTTCTCCACAGAAAATAAATTTTAACAATACTGTGGGAACTGATTAATTGGCAGTCTCTGTTTACTCTATCTTGATTCCTTTCCTGTAAAAATCTATTTCCTGTATGAAACAAGTCATTTCATACTAAAGAGATTTCACCTGGAGCATAGTATACTATAAGCCAGAAAGAAATTTTCAGATAATGTTGCTTTATTGACTTCTTCCTGACTGGAATTGGATCTCCATATCTTTATTGAAATTATCTGAAAAGAGATATATGGTTAAAATTAAGATATAAACAAATGTGGGAGGGAGTGGAAAGCACTTTTTGTCTTAACTTTCACATATTTGCACCACTTTTTTCCTTAATCTATTTTTAATCTGTTTAGCATATTATTCATTTTTCTTAGGGTTCAGTTTGTTGTTTACAATATTCTTTATTGGTTTTTTTAATTTCTTTTTTTACACTTCAATGAACCTTAGGGTTAAAGCACCAATGTGTAAAAGTTGTAAGGGAATTGAAACTGGTTGAGATTAGAAGGTTGTGCTTAAAAATTAGAGTTTAGAAGATTGTTATTGTTTCCTAATGTTTTAAAAGTTTGAGGTATTTTTTCACATTACTGCATTTCAGGTAGAAATGAACATAAATTCTACAGTTTTAAAGGAACTAAAAGACTAAGATTTGTAAACAATACATGGAATAAAAATTTCTGTGTAAATTTAAGGACTACTGAAGTAAAGACTTTTTTTTCCTGTAGCATATTTTGTTCTGTTGTAGTGTTTAAGTTGGGCAGTTAGCTGGAAGGAAACCTACAACTGTTCTTGTTTTCCATAATTTGTAGTAATTACATCTAAAAATGAACATCAATATTATTCTTTTCATGTAATAAGCTAAATTAGGCCAAACTGTTTGATTTTAGTACCATTTTTGTATTTTCAGATGGCTTTGATGCAGTATTATTGCTTCCCTCTTGATTGTGTAATAGAGGATCATTATCCCATATACTTCCATGGATCTTTTTAAGAGTGGTCAGAACAGTGGGTTTTTTTTACACTGATATTGTATATCTGTAGTGAAAGATTGTATCTTGCAAGTTATCATAGGCTGTTTTTATTGTCCATGAAGAAAAACACAGAAGGATTCATCTGACCTGGTTCAGCCATTTATTTAGAGTTAGGTAAATTGTGCCCAGAGGTCATATTTTCCCTTGGTTTAAAGTGAATTTAGATGGCTGGTTTAACTGGAGATGTCTGCAGTGTTTAAAATCTGCAATTCGTTGAAGTGAAACCTGCTCAGGATTTCTTCATTGTGAATATTTTCACGTAAGGAAGAGCTAATATGCAGTTACAGGTTAGCACTGTGTATTGCTGGGTTTCCCATTTTCCTTGGCTAGTTACCCAGCTTCTTTCATATGTAAATAAGGGGACAAATCAGAGACATGAGGGATGGTATTTTTGGGAAAATAGATTGTGGACCCCCGTATATTCGACTTGGAAGGATTTAGCCCATGTAGATCAAACTCGGTTGTCCACTAGACTTTTCAGGGGAAGAGGTTTTCATTTAGAAAAAGTGAAGAATAGCTTTTAAAATTCCAGTCATATGGAGAGCTGTTTCTAGCATGCCTCATGGTATTAAATTTTCACGTAGGATACCTGCAGTGACTGTGTTGACAAAGATTATCATTGCACTTGCATGTGGCAGACTGAGGGATAAAAATGTGGTTTGGGGAATAGGGATGAAGGAGGGAATCTGTCTGTATAAACACGTACTCTCCTCAATGTCCTCTGTGCTTACCTTTGAATTGGTTATTTTGCTTTTATCTGTTAAACTTGGAGAATAATTTAGGCTCGGTCCAGTTAGGAGTTTGGACATGCACCAAAATGAAGAAAGATGTGGAAGTCTGAAAAGAAATCTCAAGAATAGTAATGAAACAGTGTGGATTCAGCTTTGGAGAGCAGGTAAGGGACACAGAGCATTCTTTCATGGAAGTAAACTTCTGAATATATTTACACTTACTGAAATTTATTCTGCTTAGGAAATGGCTGTCTATCACTTTTGTGTCAAAATAGCTGTAGGCTGAAGGTGTGTGTGTGTGATTTCTGGGCTTTCTGTTAGGGGAAAAGATAAAGCAGAGTCTAAAAAATATGCTGCACTATAAGGGGTTTGTATGAGGCAAGTAAAATCAGAAATATATAAATACTGAGGAAAAACGTTTATTCTTGTGTCCTTCTAAGTCTTTTTTTGGATAAAAACTTATAAAATGTATTAATTAGGAAAAAAAGCCCCCAAACTCAAACAAACTATGAAGTATGTGCCGAGAAGGTAATTATTTACTTAGCTAATATAATTCTTTTTTGAGGTCAGCGAATAACAGCAGAGTATAGTTAACTGGACGGAAGTCAGTTGGCTTTACAGGTTCCAAACTATTTCTGGGGCACTGCAAATAGATGACCTTTAAGGTGACTTCCAACCCAAACCATTCTATGATTCTATGAATAAGTGTTGGTACTGCATCGTGTTCTTCCTCCTAAACCATATTTCCTTGGTACAGTACGCCTTCACTAGGGATATGTTTCTGCCATGGGCAGCAAAATAAACAGAGATACATGACTGAAAAATAACTATTGGAATAAAAAAATTAGATTGAAAGCAGCAAGTCATACTGAGATGAGAATATAAGTATTTTTAATTATTTACTTTAAGTATTTATAGTATTTGTTTAAAAGTAAGTCAACATAAATATGATCAGATTTTTTGCTATATATGATACCAACAGTGGTGTAATTTCTGGAAGTCTCCAGAAATTCTAGAAAAAAAAAAAAAAATCATTTTCTTATACTAACCTTTCCCAGTAGATTTCAGTTCATGTGAAGTCACTGAAGATGTATTACAGAATACCAAAATATTTACTACACACTTGGGGATATTATTTCTAATATAATGCACAGCACTTTCTCTTGAGAATGTTGTACTTCACACAGAAAACAAAAGATTAAATATATTGATCACAGGACTTGTAAATCCTAAATGTAGCTTGAAGTCACATTTTCCAGCCTCAGTTCCCACAAATCTGGGAACTGACTTCCATACATAATGGTTATGTAGCTGCTGAAACAAGTTATCAGCTGAAGAAGTGGATGAATCTTAAAAATCCCCTCTGTGGTATATTTAGAAATCTTTATCAAGACATTTTTAATTTTAGCTGTACTGAATTAAAGAAGGATCTAGGATCTGAGGAGAAAACAGAAGGAACAGACAGAATGAAAAGGGAAGCTCACATCTGATGTTTTTCTGCAGGGTAATGCAATTGTTCAAAAGACATAAAATTAAAGGACATTTCCTTATGCAGCAGCCCTTTTCAATTCACTTCCTAGAGTCACTCAAGCATGCACCAATGTCCAGCATGTTGGAGCCTGCTGCCTCCAAGTTCTCTGTCATCCCCGTTTCCTCCTCTCAGATTTTGTGCTCAACCCTGATGCAGGAAAAAATGCAGGTATCTATTGCCCCTATTTGTCACTCTTTCACACAGAGGAGTAGTTTATCAGACCGAAAAACTGTGAACTCCATGTTAGAGTATTGGGGGGACTGAACTTCAGAATCATGGTACAAATAAACATTAGTTCAGCTTCACACTCAAATCAATTCAGAATCTCAGAAGTGGAGTGTTACCAGGTAAGATGTGCTTGCTTTCTCTGAGCACCAGCATCACCAGGCTCAATATTTGAAAGAAGAAACTTCTAGATGGACCTAAGTCAGTAAACGAACTTCCTGTATTGAGGAGACAACTTCTGAGTTAAATCTCCAATGGAATCACAATGATCAGCAAGGGATGAGGACTTGTGAAGGGAAACCCTGTGCTGGATGCTCCTTCAGGAGCTTCTTGGGCTGAGGTGTAATTTCAGCTGAATGAGAGAGGCAGCAAGTTTTGACTTCATGTCTCCAAGTTACCCTGCACAATAAGATGATGAATAAAATGCAATAAAAAATTTATGCTCAGAAAATTGTCTTTTTTACCTTACATGTAGTTTTCATAAGTATTTTGAAAGGTAATTTAAATTATTCATTAAAATTACCTCACAAATCAGGAAAAGTTTTTAAATCAAAATGTAAGTTTTATTCCAAAAATGCAAGTATTTCAGGTTTTGGTCAGAATATTTGTGTTTCATTTGGCTAGTGAACACCTCGTGATAATTGAGCTTCAAATATCACTTGCCTCTGTTTTACTTTGCTCTCCAGCTACACTTGATCTCTGTATCGTGGTATTGTTCCTCATGAAAAGTCAACAAGGACTGCCATATTCCCCCATGAAACTTTAGCAGAAACAGGAATGTTAGAATTTTTTGTTTTCTCTTTTTTAACAGAAATTTACTTTCTTACACCTAAGGTATGACTACCTTTTTGTCTTTAAGCCTTTCAGCTTTCCCCTGGTTTGCTCTGCAGAGGGGTGGAGAGGCCTTGCTGTGTGGTGGGAGGGGGGTAGGACTGGGCACCTGCTCCTTCCTCAGCTGAGGGTGTGAGAAGGCAACTTGCACTACCTTCTCCTACAGGAAACACAATAAAGTGAGAGACAACTCTTTGTGGTTGTCATCTCACACTGAGAGCAGCCTTGCAATACAATAAATTTTTGAGCTAATGGTAAATCTAGCAGAGGTGATAGGAGCATACTGCTTTTATGTCTCTCACAGGCTGTGCACACATAACTCCTCTGCACAGCTTCACACGAAACATTTTCTTTTTGAAGGATATCTGGCAGAAAGCCTAGCTCTTGGGAAGGAGAAGCAAATGGACTTAGCATTTCCCTCAGGTGACCTTGAAGTAGAAGCATATGGAATGTACAATATTCAGTATTCACCTTGAAAATTTGTATTGATTCCCTGTATTCTGGCATTTAACACTGCTGTCAAGTTTAGTTTTACTTAACAACTATGTTTTTCTTTAGAGAAATATCTACCACCCCTGAATATGATGATGTTGGAATAAAATTAAAATGGGTACTATATTCAGCACAGGTGTGCATAAATAGCCTGGTGAAAATTGATGAATACTGGTTTCCTTCAAACATGTTAGCTTGATTATATTATTTTTTAAGGATTTATAAATGTCTGGTTTTTCACAATGGATGATGATCCAGACTTTTGCATGGGGCTGGCTCTCTACCTATGTGTTATGGATGATGGCTAGCAATTTCTAGTCCAGGACGTATTTCATTGCCAGAGATCAGCCTGACAGTCCTCGTGCTCCTCAAACAACAGAGAATTGTCTGAGAGGATTGATTACTGAGAGGAATTTGACTACAGTTGTGAAAATGTACTTACAACTCTTGTTCCTTTGTACTACTCCTGTTGTTTTCCTCCCTTCCAAGGGAACCTTGAGTACAATAGACAGCTTTTTGTTATCATCCTTATCTTCTTTCCTGCCTTTCTTCATCTTCTGCTTTTCTGCAAACATTTCCAAAACACTGAGGAATTTTTTTCAATAATTTGAACGTATTTCTGAACATACTTCCATATTAAAAAAACATATGGATGATTGCATAAAATATAATTTTGCATCAATTTTTTAATTACTTTTTATTCCTATAGTTTGTTATTGGTACTGTCACTTAGCAGTGAAATGAGTTTTTATATTTTCAATTTTTTATATCAGGAGGTGTGACTGAATCATTAGAAGAAAACCTGCAGCCCTTGGTCCCTTTGAAGAAGCCTGTATGACTAATAAGACAGAGTCTTTAAGGTAGAAGTGCTTTGCGCACCTTGTTCTTGGTGAACATGTCCAGGAAAACCAGACAACCACAATAAAAAGACCCAGAAGTCCCAGAACATGGAGCTACTGGTTGAGACAGATTAAAGAAAAAATTTATCTACACATTCCAGTTCCTAATGTAGTAGGTTTATTCTTTCAGTATTCTTTCTGATTCACCAAATGTCATTATCTTTATGGAGCAGATGGTTCCACACTCTCTTGTCTTGGTGTCTGGGAAGGTTTTCCTTTCCCTCATTTACAAGGTGTCTCAAGTCATCTTGCTCCTGTTTCAAGAAATTCCTTTGCTCATCTTCAAGTTTTGCAGGTTGGCATTTGGGAACCTCGTGCATCTGGAACGCTGACTGCCTTGAGGTCAGCAACAGCAGTCCATGAACATCCATGGGGATAGCCCATTGTCGGATTAAGCGAATTCCAGGACAGTTTGGGTTTATGTTCAGTGTGCCAGTGAAGAAGGAAATTAATAAATCACTAATTCTATGAGGAGTGTTCTTAAAGTGCAGTGCTGGCAATAGCTTCTTGCTCTCTGCGAGTTGGATATTCAGGATCTCCAAGCACTAACTGAGCCATAATTAAAAAACAAAACTGATCAATATTTGGTTATGGGTTATGCCACTTGTCAAGATGTTCAAATAAGTTAAATAGGTTAAAAATACCAATATCATAAGAATAATCCATTAATCAACATTGTCTCTGTTCAGAAAATATTTTATTGCTTATTTTTCATGGGGTTGTTAAGTTAGGCTATCCTATTCTTAAAAGGTCAGCAACAAAGAACAAATAGTACTTAGAAATATGTGTCAAAAAATATATATGAATTAATGAGCAGTAATGGATTTTGGTAATACTTCTCCCTATATTTTTGTATATGAATTCATAGTTTAACACTAAATATGTTAATTTTTTATAATTTTTTTTTAGTCACCTGCTAAAATTGTATGGCAAGGTAACCAGACATTTTTTCCTGTGTATGAAACTATTTTTGCAAGTCAGTACCAGACTGAACCTCCTGCTATTCAGATCATTATTGCTTGAACTAAGTCCTCTGAGGAGGCCAATATTCTGCAATCTCTCCCTGCCTTCTCTTAGAGAGGATGATTGTTTCAAAATACTGCCGGCAGCACAATGAATATTCAATGAGAGGTCTTCCTGTGACACCTGCTTTTTCTGTAGAGCTTTAAGACTGACTTTAAAAGCTGACAGGGAAATGGTATTATGGCCCTGTAAAAGCAATGAGTTTCATTTAAGGAGGTATGCATTAAAACTGTCTTAGGTGGCCTGATTAATGTAGCACCTCAGTGAATTTATTACTTCCCAAGAAGCAGCACCAAGGAATATTTTATGTCAAAAATATGTATCAAGATTAATCCTCCTGTTGGAACTTCAGTTTTATGGCTAATATTCTGATTCTGTCAGCAAAACAGATGTTATATCTTAGTTGGATTGTTTAATTTAAAAATCTATCTAGATTTGAGGTTATGTGTATATTTGTATATATCAGAGCATTGCACTGCGACTAAGAAGTACATTGTGACTTCTGTCAGAAATTAGTAAAGTTCAGATGTGCAGCTATAAAGATGAAAGGAAGTAGATACTGCATGTGTTGGATCCATTTAAACATTAGGATTCTTCAGAGACAAGTAGGTCTTATATCTATCACAAACACAAGGACCGGCAATCAACTGCAGTGCTGTTTCAAAGAAAAATACATGTTATAAGAAAGGAATATATTATATGTTATATAGTAAATGCTATTTTAAGCACACAGTGCCAGGAACTCCCTGCACAGCTGCTGGAACTTCCTGTGAAATGTTCATTGTATGTATATACATTTTTATATATTTATATTCTTCTTCCTAGATGAATGATCAGATGCACAATGTCCACATAGACATTAACAGCTTGGTAAGTGAGGAAAAGATTAGTGAGGCAAATCATTTCATCTGCTCAGGAGAGTGAGCTAAATTGCTTTAAACAAAGGGTTGTCACGGGCAGAAAGAAATCTGGGAACTGCTGGTAGCTAAAACATTTCATTCCTTGGATGCAAGTTATAAGAGCTAATAGACAGGGGACTTGCAGCCTCATGCAGTGGCACCCTAAATAGAAAAAGAGTCTGTGTTGGATGAAACCTGGTTATTTGCAAAGCTAATTGAGTTATTAAAGATGAGAGCTCCTGTGACTGCAGTGAAAGTCACAAACACATGCTGTAACTCATTCAATATTATCAGGTGAAAACTTGGAGCAAATTATCTTTTCTCTCAGATTCTCTTTTGCTGATTTGGTAAACTGTGTTAGTCTGTCAAGTGTATTTGCAGAGAAACACTCCATCTCTCTTGGAAAGGAGAAGTATCTTAATTGTGGAAGGATGGAGGGCAATAGTTTCTGAGCAGGAGGGCAGGCTAGACACCCTGTGCCATGTTACCTGCCAGTGGGAATCTCTTCCTTCCTAGCCCTGATCCATTGCCACCTGCCTGTGTACGGTTGGAAAAAGAAAAATGAACGTTGTTTTTTCTTTTTTAAATCCTTCTATGATGCACAAGAAGGTGATGAGGAATTTCTTTTGATTTGTTCAGAAGTTTCAAAAGCTGTCATATACTGATGATGATGATGACAATGATGATGATGATGAAGCATTAGAGATGACAATTGTGTAGCCTTAGCTATACCTATAAATACCGTCACATGTGCATGGTCGGGGGTATGCACAGCTTTCAGTATATACCCTCAGTTGCAATTCCAGGAAATTAAATTTATTTGATCATCGTACCTTTGAGAGCATGTCGGATTGCTGGTATGCTGTGGAGCAAGAAGGCTTTGTGTTTTCTGTCTCTGTTTTGTATGTGTGTATCACTGGTGGTGAGGTATTGCCAAAACCTTGTGTTCTGCACTGAAAAACAACAGGCTGACATTTCATTTAATGTGGGAATTCATGTGGCTCGTTGAGCGAAAGGGAGCTGAGTGATTTGTGATCACCAAAACTTGGTATTTTGAGGTTTTTTATATTCGTGGCATAATTTGATAAGCAGCAGCAGTGAATACAGTTCTGTTTAGCTTTGTAACCTTAAACCAGATACTGCATGTCACTCTTTAAGACACAATATCCATTCAGTAGTACTTCCTTTTGAACGATGAAGAAATACTTTTAAAAAGGAACATTTCTGTATAATTTGTATCCTACTTGTTCCTTCCAGAAGAGAGATTCAAGGGATTAAGACTTCTAGTGCCAAGTTGTCTTCAATGTTTTCTGCAAAAGGCTTAAGGAACAAACAGAGGACTCTTAGTGCCCACTAGCTCAGGATGGAAGAGGTTCTTCAGAATATTTCTTACCTGTACTGAGCTACAGAGTCCAGAAAATTAAATATACATTTCAAAAATACTGCTACAGTGTACCAAATGTAACACAGTAATAGTCACTGCCTGAAAAATATTTTATATACTTCAGGAGTTAAGAAGAAACATAACCTAGCCTTGAGAGCTGTGAAGAATACACTTCCAATAAGGTGGTGAAGCAAACCTCATAGCTGAACTCCTTTTTAATAAGAAATACATTGAGTCCATGAATGAGAACTAGCTGAGGTCACTTGGTTTGTTTAACCTGGAGAAGAGGAAACTGAGGGGAGACCTATTTGGGGTCTGCAGCTTCCTTATGAGGAGAAGAGGAGGAATAAGCACTGATCTCTCCTCTCTGGTGAGCAATGTCAGGACCCTAGAGAACATCTGGAGCTGTATCTGGAGCTTTAAGTTGGATATTGGGAAAGATTTCTTCATTCAGAGAGTGTCAGGGCACTGGAACAAGCTCTTCAGGGAAGTGGTCACAGCACCAAACCTGACTCAAGAAATGTTTGGACAATGCTCTCAGGCACATGATGTGGCTTTTGGGGTGTCCTGTGCAGGGCTGGGTGTTGAATTTGATATTCTTTGTGGGTCCCTTCAAACTCAGGATATTCTATGATTCTCTGAGTTATTTTGGTGTCTTTAGAATAGTATTTAACTGCACATTGATCACACTTGCCTAGGTTATACCTGTAAAGTTCAGGAATAATGGTAACAGTTTTTATATCACTAGATTTATCTGAGAGCTTGCTGATTATAAGTGTAAGCTGTATTATTTTTCCTTATGCTTCTCTTCTTCATTTTTTCAAGCATTGTCTTTACAAGGATCTATTATATATCTCCTCTTTTTTTGTCATTTATTTACATAGTCATTTCAGAGAGAAATAATTCAAGAAAGATGCAGTTTTATGAAGCACATCTGCAATTGAAAGATGATCTCTTCAGGAACATATGGGAAGAATGAAATAAAATATTGCTAATTAATTCTGAATTAAATAGACAATAGTAGATAAATTGATCATTCTGCAGGAACTTTGAACCATTATTATATAAATTCACAAGCAACCATCAGTGTCTGAATTCAGTGAACCTACCAAAATGAAAGCTAACAAAACCCTTGGTCAGAAATATGACATAATTTCAGTTTACATGAGCTAGAAATCTTTTTGCCTCTAAATTGCCATGAAATTATACTAGAAAGTTTCAAGATTAAAATAATTTAATTCCATCAATAACTTGAGGAAGTTACTTCTAGTGATGTATATAATGTTTCAGAAATTGTAGTAAGAAATAATATCTAAAGAGGAGAAGCTTTGACTTTTCATATGTGCTGTTAGCAATTTTGTTGAAAACTTCATTAGTGTAATCACATTTCTTGACTATGTGTGAAGAGAAAGAATAGAATAAAGGATATAACATTTTTTTGGAAGGAGTTATCCTGTATTCTGTAACCTCCTCGCTCTTCTGGCAAGATGTCATGGATAGAGTTGCACTGCCTGTATTTGTTCTTGTGGTGAAGCATTCTGGCAGTTTCAAAGTGCTTATATAAATGCATGTGGAGTCACACTGGACATTCCCAGTGCTTACCTCCTGCCTTTCCTGAACTCTTGTCACAGGTAGTTGCAGCAAAGCTGCATGGACTTTATATATGGACAAGGAGGAAAATGATCACAATGACTCCCTTGAAAAGAAGCAAACCCTTAAAAGCATTCAGTGATGTGTAACACACTTGGTAAATGTGTGCTGCAGCAGATCAAAAGGGCTGATTTTCCAGCCAGTTCTCATCCCTTGTCCCTTGGGTGCTATTTGGCTGTGTCTCATGGTCTGCAGTGCAGGTTGCTTTCTGTACACCTTTGCTGTATCACTCTGTGCTGCAGGTAATGGCAAGGGTACTTCCCAACTCTAATTTAGATTTGGTGCTGGAGAAGAAAAAAATCAGCCCCCAACAAAGTAATGACAAATTTTGTTGCTTTTTGTTACAACTTGTGAAAACACAGAAAATATATATATTCACAAGGACTGTCTGAGAACAGTGAAACTTATTCAGCCTGATAGGTTATATGAAACTGTCATTATCAACATGTGAATGAATGGTGTTATTAACAGGAAAAATAATTATTTAGGTTAATGCACTGCTTTCCTTTCCTCTTTTAAGCAACACTGTACATATTTGAACATAAAACCATATGCTATTGTAGCCTCTTCTCATCATAATCATCTCTTGATGCTTTGGATTCTTTCATGCAAAGTTTTGCATTGAAATGAGAAATATAAACAGCATTAGGTACTGCAGGAACAAGAACTGCATTTGGTTAGTGAGGGAAAGAGAGGTAATTTTTGACCATTCTCCTGGTTTTAGTAAGAATATGAAGAATAGACCTTGATAAGTCTGTACTGATATAGAAGAGGAGTTCAAACCTATAGTGACCACAGAAAGTTCTATGTATCTGATATTGGAGAAGAACTTTGACTCTTAATGTATGGATATATTTAAACGGATTTAAATAGTTTAGAGTTGAAGACACTCATCTACTTGCAGATGTCAAGTGTTGGTACATATGAATTAAGTATGTTGTGTTCAGTAGGCTGAAGAAGACTTGCAGCTAAT
Organism: Lanius collurio; assembly: GCA_020086605.1. NCBI lineage: Eukaryota > Metazoa > Chordata > Aves > Passeriformes > Laniidae > Lanius > Lanius collurio. Next base: position 1,947,614 of record JACBWW010000052.1, on the reverse strand, counting down.
CAAAGTGAGTTTCGTATTCAAAGTGGAGCTTTTCATTTATTCAGAGAAAGTTCTTTCCTGGTCTTTTCGAGATGTCTTTGTCCTCTTGAATCTGCCAGCAACTTCTGTGGGGTAACACCAACTCTAGGAGAAATAGTTTGTTTATAGCTTGTTCCGTCCTCCTCCAAATTTTCTGGAAGTTACAGCAACTTTCTGAGCAAATGTTAAAAGGCATAGAAAGGAATAAAAATTTCAAAAGTAATAAATTATAGTTCTTTACCTAATATACATTTATTTTGTAAAGGTTCTGAAGGTTTTTCACATTTTATAGTATTTGTCTTGCACCTAGGTTATAGAGCACACAGCCACAAGTGTTAAAATCTTGTTGTGAAGCATTTCTTGTATTTTCACAGTAAGCCTGAAATAAAAATTAAAGTAATTTTTGATTATTAGATACAAAGACAAAAATAAAATACTTTCCCTCTTGCTTCCAGGCTCAGTTTCACTTCTTCATCGTCAACTCCTCTTCCTCCTGCCCCAAGAGGCTGAAGGGAATGGATAATGAGCAGTGGTATGTTGTTAGTCTGGAAACTTTGCTGATTTTCTCTCAAACTGCCCCAGTAAGAGATGCTACCAAAGAATCAATATGTCAAGAAAGTGAAATGTGGTTTTTTGCATCCATATAATCAGCAAGAGAGATTATGATATTGCCTGCAGGATGTGTTTCTAAAGTTGAGTGTTACTTTGAACAAAGAACAAAGAGATAGCAGTAGAAATATTATGTTTTTAATCCATGAAATTTAGAAGATGAATAAAAATTTTGAGTTTCATGGAAATTTTCCACACAAAGGTGACAAAATTCAGAGACAAATCTTGCAGCGATGGGGAATGGGGGTGTGTAGGAGGTAAGCAGGGTAGGGGAGCATGCACAGTGTGAGTCCTTCCACCTCGAGCACTCATCCTGTCTCAGTCAAGTGTCTGACCTGACATCCAGACTGGGCACTTTTATAAACAGCCCAACAAAGGTATGGCTGCTCTGTGGATGGTACTCTGGGGACAGCATTTCTGCCTTGGTTCCTCTCTGCATTCCTGAACTGCAGAGGCTGGAGTTCAGCCAGCAGCAGGAGCCTGACAGTTGGAAGCTGGGTTGCCATGAGGTTTTAAAACCAGAGATCATCGCTTTTAACCAATTTTAGGAAGAAAGTTGTGAGCTGCTTGGGAACCTAGCTAGAGAAACCGGGGTGAAGGCAGGCCAAGCGAAAGCACATATGCAGCACAAATGCTCATTTTCATGGAACAAATTAATAAAAATGGAGGTTTTTGAGACAGCATTTTGTGTATTTAAAAGGAAAAAGTAGCAATAAACCCCCAAGATAATCCTTGTTTTAGTATTTGGGGTTTTTTTGGTTTCTGTTTAATGGACTATTATTCAGATACTCCTAGGACCCAGACAGCCTGAGCTTCGCATATAAAGAGGATAAGAGTGAGGACTTAAGTAAGCCCATTAGAAGAATAAGAAATAAAATTAAAAAACTTGAATATATCCTAAAGAACAACACTCTGTGAAATAAGAATGTAATGATGTTGTTTCTGGAGTTTTTTCTTTTGGTCATTATAAGAATACTCACTATACAAGAAGGAAAAAACACACATACAACACCAGAAGAGCCTCAATGACTGCCCCCAGAATGATGAATTAAATCTGGCCTCAAGACTTCCAGCGTCAGTTTGCCTGTTATGTCTAAACAATACAAGACCTGATTTTAAATATTATTATCTTGTTCAAGAAATTTAAATGAGAGTTAGATGGGTTAACTTTTTAGGAGCAGCTGTATTCTGGACCAGGGTCATCAGTCCGGTTCATAGTCTCAAAACTATAACTTCACAGTTTCATAAACTAATTTTTTTTTTTTTTAAATTACTGCTGTTGGGTTCCAAATTGTTTAAAGATCCAGCATCTGAGATACCTGATCAATAGGCTAAAAAAAGCTTTGAGAAGCTGGCTACCATGTCATGCACTGCATAATAATTAGATGAAGGAACTGAGATTTCAGGTAGTGCTAAGGAATTGCCCAGATGAGAAACAGCAGTGTAATCCAAAATATAGCAACAACTAAAGGGGAGAAAGAAGGAGACTCCACTTAACAGAAATCTGAGTACAAGACCACCAAAGGATACTCCCTTTTTTTATCTGTAGGCATGACATTTCACTAAGGTGGTGATTACTACTAAGGCTTGCTTCTTTTAATTCCATTTATTACCGTATTGAAGCAGTTAAATGTGGCATAGATTCTATACCTGTAATTGGGTCATATATACTATTTAACTGCAAATATCCATAAAAAATTCTGACTTACACAGCCCCCTTAGCAAATAGGCTTGTAACTTGATTGACATTTGAGTTGCATGATTCTATATTGCCAGATGACCTCAGATTGTTCTGAAAAATATGATGTTGAATTTAGCAGTTATTTAACAATCAGTCTGAAACTGCTTATTTTGTTGTAGCTTTTCAGTTACTTGACAGTTGTCCTAACTAGACCTAACTTGGCTGTGTCAGATTATGCAAAAAATAGCTCAATTGTTTTTATACCTTCTGTAAAAGTGTATGTTTATGGTGCTTATTACTATGCTAAAAATAAATTCAAAATAATAATGTATACAATGAGTGATGTCAGTCACTAGGAAATGAGTTACAGATGTTACATTCAACATACAAAATATTGAGTACAATTATTTTGTAGAAAGGAAATTCTGGATATGAGTTATGCATTTGTTAGTTCATGAATAAAACTAGCCTTAATATTTTTTTAAGCTGAGGAAAAATATTGTTTTCTTTTTCTTACATCAGATGGGATAGTGATGAAAGTTCCTGTGCCTGCTTCTATCCTTTGTGTGGCAGGTTACTCATGCTCCATCTAAATCAAAATGCTTACTTCTGTAGAAAAGGACTGTGATGATTCCTATCTATGAGATGTAAGGGATGGTTTTTGCTTTTGATTTTGAACTGCACTTTAAAGTAGTGCAGTATTGCAGCAGCAGTAACGGTTAGAAAGAGATACTTGGAATAAATTTAAATAACTGCACAAAGTACTGCTTTCTTCTATCTCCCATGCCGCTTAAAATGTTTACGGTCTGTGTGTCTGGTGTGGGTTTGCTATCTCTTTCATTTGGAAATGACCAAATAGGGCAATCCAAGGTGGCACGTTGCTGATTGCATGGGGAATTTTTGTAAAAAAAAAAAAAAAAAAAAGTTGATTATTTTTGTAGCCAAGATTTTCTGTGAAAGGACGATGTTAACTAACTTGGTTGTAGTTCAGGGAGACCCAGTTACTTTGAGATGAAACTTTAGTGAGAGTCTCAGAATCTACTTTCATGCTCAGTGTGTCCAACTGAAGGATAGTCACCTCCTGCCAGTAGAGTTATTCATGGTGCTTAGGAGTTTGAAATGTCAGCAGAACCTTTTTTTAGTAAGGTAACAGTGGGTTTCAAATACCTTATCCCGTACTAGCTTTTGGTTTAGCTGTCTCCTTGAAACCTAAAGATACTTGTGAGCATAAGGGTAAACAGCTATGATAACAGATAACAGGATTAAGAGAAACTGTAAGAGATTTTCATAGTAAATCTTACTTTTTGCTCATTACGCATGTAAATACATTCCTTTATTTTGTGATTTGGTTTGGGTTTTGTTTTTTTTTTTTTTTTCTTTCTTTACCTCTAAAATCAGAATGAGAAGAAGGTAAATTTAATTGAGAATTTGCCTTTTAAATTTCTGAGAGCAGTTTGTTAAATATGCATCTGAATTGATGTTTCATAGACCTGTACATAATATTTGTTTTCAATGGAAAAGTGTGAACAACAAAGGTGGGCAACTGTGACTACATCCAGTGTCATTAAGACATGAAAAAGGACATAAATATGTTGTATAAATGATGTGCTTTTCCTGTCTTGCTATTATTTTTTTTTACAAAATTGTCTAATTTTAGGCAAAATTGATTAAATTTCCAATCTTTACTGAGTCATTTTTTGAGAAACAAGGAATTCTGAAACAAATATATCAGAAGAGTGGTCTTTTATTGTCTCTAGTGTTTCTTGCAATTTTAATGGAAAACGTAAGCTAGGGAAAAACTGAGTCCCTTACCGTATTAGTCATTACACATCACTGATGACAGATTATAAGAAAAGTCTAACTGTGTTTTGAGTAGAATATTTTTTTAATGTCTGCTGTATTTAAAAATGAGTAATCAAGTAGCAGGAAAGAATATGCATTCAAAGGGACTTTCCATCTCTTAGACTTTATTGTCTATTAAATATTAACATGCTTAAGTAAGGAAAGAGTATTTTTCAGAATATATCAGCTTTTAAAATTTAAATTGACCTCTTTTCAGAAATCCTGTTTTTTCAAACCTTGCAAACTTTGCTCAAGAGTTTTAACACAACATAAAAGTAAGTCAAATTTACATTTCATTGATTAATAACTTTCATTCAACTTTATTTTTTAAGCAGTTAACAACAGAATAGATAACTTCTTGCCATTTCTGAGGGCTTGGCAACCCTTCTCTTTTAAACTGTTGTTGTGGCCCAAATATAGGTATTGCGTTAAATGCCCGGTGTTTGAAATAAAATGTTCTAGATACGGAATTTCAGAGCTCTACTTTTGTTAGAACAAGCACAGCATGTCTTGGCACTGAAAAGTAGCTAGTGAATAAGAATAAATAGGTGTAATTAGGGTACAGCTGAATCCAAGAGCTTTGTAAGATTACATAATAATAATATTTTAAAAAAGATACTGATGTAAGTAAGAGGCATTACTGGAGTTGCCAAGTATAATCACTTTTATCAAAGCTGCAAAACCCAATGCTTTAATCTCTAATATGGACAGATTGAATGATCTAGTTTATCCCAGATTGGATACTATTAATTCTTATTTTTTCATCTGGAGGATTTTCTACTGGCTTTTAATTCAGTATTCTTACAGTGATAATGGCTAGTTAATAGCTGAGTGTGTGAAACATTGGGTTTAATGCCTCTTCCACAAATGGTCCTAGATTTCTTGTGCACTTTGTCAGTTCCCAAGGAGCCTCAATTTTCAGGATAACCAGCCATAAATTTATTCCCATAGACTGTTTGGTGTAAGGAGGGTCCAAATGCTAAACTTAAGGTTGGTTATTTCCAAGGAAGTGTGATGCCTCTGTACCAGGACAAGGAGGGTAACAAATTATTTGAAATCACTCCAGACATCATGCTTGGTCAGTTGCATAGAATGGGTCCAAATCTAATATTTATGTATCTTGTTTAAGTTTTTCATCCTTCTGAAGGTTTTATCCTCTTGTCTTTTGGGCTGCTGCCCACTTGAAGTTAGTAAGGAGCAGAAACAGGAGACATCTCTTTTACTTGATATTTTCAGGTGTACATCAAGCAGTGCACCAATAGAATTTCTTCTGTTGAGCTGTGAGCTGGAAACAGAAACTAACAGACAAAATCAAACCATTAAAGGTGAGATTTACTTTCCCCAGCTATGCTTCTTGTGGTAAGTTAATTGACATTTCTTGACAAAGAAGCCTTTTAAAGTTAATAATCTCAGGAGCAGAGGGTCAGTGCAGGTTTGGCAAGTTAATTATGTCTGTGCTTCTCCTTTACCCCTGAAGTTATAAAGTAACTCTGTGCTCAGCCAAACACTTGCATGTGTTTAAGTGATTTGTTAAGCAGATAGTAAGTGCTGAAGTGTAGCCTGTGTAATTTTTCTACATTTTTCTTATAGTACGAACCATTGACTTGTAAAAGGTCTCATTGCCATGGATTTTATGAATTATACCATTGTGTTCTCCAGATCAAGACCCTTGAGTGTTCATCCTGGTGTTGGGTGGGATGGAGAGGGAGCTTGCTGCAAAGCTCATGAAAGAGGTTAGAGCTGCAAAGATGGAAAATTCCCAAAGTATTCAGCGGCAACAACAAAGAAGGTATGACAATGCACTCTGGAAAGGTGGAAACTCAAATGTGACAGGAAGACACGAAACGGTTTCAAGGCTCTTTTATTATTTACAACGTCAGAAGTGTTGTGGACCCTGTTTAAAATGTAGCATTGCACAGCTCTGCTGGATAAGGTCATTTCATTAATCAGGAGATTTGAGGGTTGAGAAGGGTTTTCCTGCAGCAGTAGACCTGACACGAGTGAATTACTAAGGAAAAGAAAGCATTTAAAGTTTTTTATGGTACCTGTCTGCCATCTTATGTCTAAGAACAACTGTTAAGGAGTGCTGCATCCATATGTGTTGTGGCTACTCACTTCTCCTGGAAGTTACTAAGGGGATATTAACCCAGCTAAAGAGCACAATGAGCTGATGTTCCTCCCATCCTGTGAACTCTTCAGTTGAAGTATTTCAGCTTCCAGAAAGAGGAACTTTTTGAAAATGAATGCCCACAATATGTTCAGAACCTGAAGGCTGAACTTGAAGTGATTTACTCAATGAATCAAAATTATGTACATGGCAGGTAGATGAGCATGTGTAAAGTACTTCCTTGGAACAGCTTCTTGGTAAAGATCATTGCTTTCTGCACCAAGCTAGGAGAACTTTTCCTCTCTTAATTATTTTGAATGATCCTGCGTCCTCAGGTCGCAAGAGTGGATGAAGACAGTGAGTGATAGAGAGATCCCTTTGGATTATCTCTGGGCAGTTTATCAGCTGAAGAAATTGCTCTCCAGCTTTCAGCCGTGTGTGAATGTGCTGCCCTGAAGTGCACTTCTCTGGTCTTTGAATACAGGAGTTTAAAATGGTGATTGAACTTGCTTTTTGACATAGAAATGCAAATCACTTCCAATAAGATTCTGAAGTCAAATTCTTCTGGAAAAATACTATGTCATTTACTTCCTCTTTTCCTGAGTTTCCCCTGTTTCATAGCAGTTTTGCAGGGGATGCAATTTTCCAACATGCAATTCTCATGTAAGTCACTAGCTGGACCATGCTACTTTTGTCAAGAAATAGATATTCTAGGTACTTTGGCAACTTTACTGTTTTTTAATGTTATCAATGCCACATTTCGTATATTTCTAGGGTTATGTGGCAGCTCATCAATGCTTTGAGAATCTGAATTTTAGGTTGGAGAGTAGCAGTTCCCTATTACATCTACATTCTTATGAATCCTTGTCCTTTGTGCAGCTTCCAGGAGGGCCTCAGTCTCTCTAAGACACTTTTTAAAGGTATCTGTCTGCATCACCAAGTGCCTAAATATGTTTTATGGTATTGTTCTTTTAGTGCAGTTCCATTCTTGTTGTGAGAGACATGAAAGTAAATCCCTTAGGTTTCTTGGAAAATCCTGCTTAAGAAGTGCTACAAATTTCAGTGGGTTAAGTTGAGATTTGATATAAAAATATTTTACCAGTGAATTGCAGTTCATGATGTCTGAGATTTGCATGCATGTCTACCTAAGTTTGTTTCATTGGAAACTGCACCAGCTCCAGAATTTCACTGATGGAATGTAATTTCTGTGGTTTTTTAAAAAAATGTAGCATTACCTAATCTCTGCACATATTCTTATCTGTATATCTTAGACTTTTAAACAGTTCAAAATTAGGGGTCATAGGGAAGAATTGCAAAGCAGCAAGTGATATTCAAAAAGAATGGGAAATATTACTTTGCTATTTCCAGAGCTTAAAAAAGGCAGTTTAATACTGTAACACTGAAAAATATTTGTTTTAAAGTGTGAATAGAGAACTGAAATTGAATATTGTATAAATATTTTCTTGTTTGAAGCCCATGAAGTTTTTAACAACTTTGTGTTAGAGTGGTTTATTTAGTATATTTTCATCTCAAGATTACATAGATAGTAAATTCAATTTTCTCTTTAAATACGCTCTATTTGTATTATATTGTGCAAGTAATTCTCCAGAGAAATGGTATAAGTTTTATATTTATATATATCATTTTCCACTATGCTGTAGGAATACTTTTGAAAGGTCAAACCTTGTAAACCAGAGTATAACTTTTCTCAGTGATTAGATTTAATCTTTTGGATTCAGTGCTATTTATTTGTAATAAATCATTTTCAGAAGAGAATGATGAATGATATGCCAGGGTTGAGAGTTTTTTGAAAAAGCACGTTCTTTCAAGCTGATGTTGTAACTTTTCATTGTTTATCAGTAATGGAATTGTCATTAACAAAGCTTAATTGAAGGCATCCATCCCCTTTCTTTTTGTTCTCAAGAGGGTGGAAGTAAAATAATTCTTACAATTGATGTTTTCACACCAATCTAAGGTATTTAATCTTATGGAGAGGCTAAAAAAGGAGAAATAGGATGCTCAGAAGTCATCTTCATGGCAGAAAATCTTGAAAAGGCAAGAATAACCTAAGAGACAAACAATGTTGAAGTGCACTAATTCACATCATGGCCCTTCAGTAGACAGGTTTTAGCTGGCAGAGCTAAGTGAGAAACTTTCTTTTTTGAAGATGAATGGTCAAAACCAGGTATTCCTCTGAGACATATTTTGTGGAAACCTTTTCCCAAACTTCTGGGAGTTAAAGGACACAAGAAATTTGAAAAGTCTGTTGCATATAGTAAAAGCACATGTTACAGCCTAGAACTAAAGAGTAACACAGAGCAAAAGACACTTTCAGACCAAATCTCTGCTCAAAGCAGGTCCATACTGATTAAGTTGATCAATTTTGTCCTGCTGAGTTTTGACAATCTGCATGGATTGAGTTTTCACAGCGTCTCTGGGCAAATTCTGCCATTCTGCACTTCACCTATGAGGACAGGCTGAGAAGGCTGGGCTTGCTCAGCCTGGAGAAGAGGAAGTTCCAAGGAGACCCTAGAGCACCTTCCAGTACCTAAAGAGAGCTGGAGAGGGACTTTTTATGTGGACACGCAGTGACAGGACAAGGGGGAATGGCTTCAAACTGAAAGATAATAGGTTCAGATTAGATATGAAGAAGAAATTCTTTTCTGTGAGAGTGTTGAGGCACTGGAAGAGGTTTCACAGAGAAGATGGGGATGCCTCACCCCTGGAAGTGTTCAAGGACAAGTTGGATGGGGCATTGAGCAGCCTGGCCTAGTGCAAGGTGTCCCTGCCCATGGCAGGGGAGTTCAATCTAGATGAAATTTAAGGTTCCTTCCAACCCAAACCATTCTATGATTCTATAATATGTTTTTTAATATCATTTTGAAAATGATTGTTCCATCATGTGCTTGTTTGACCCTTTTCACAACATACCTCTGAGAAGAGACTGGATGCTTTACAACATGCTGCAGTTGTGGGGAGTTCTAGGGAGCAATAAGCTCTCTCCTGAGGCTCTTCAAGATGAAAAAATCAAGTTTTCTGCCTTCCTTTGTACATTATGAGATGCTCTGCTGACTTGTCTTGGTGGTCATCTGCTGAACATACTCCAGTATGTTAGTGTCTTTCATATATTGGAAAGTTTTAAGTTTAATACAGAGAAGCAGAAGGGGAGAATCACTTGCCCGGACCTCCTGGTCATACTTCTGCTGATAAAAAAGAGAATGTGCATGGCCTTGCTCATTATTCCTTTTCATTTGGTGTCTGTTGGGCCCCCATGTCTTTTTCTGGAAAGTTGCTTTCTAATAATTTATCTATAAATATACCAAGTATCTTTTATATTTTAACTTTTTTCTATTTTTTAGCATGAAGTGCAAAAATTATTTATCTCTAGCTGTGATCTTGATTGGCATGTCCATAATTAGGCATTAAAAAATGTTTCATTACTTAGTATATAACAACAATTGATATGATCAACAAGGTAAAGTCATGTCATACCATTTTAATTTCCCTTCAAGAAGACCCTAGCTAAGTGGCATATGAAGCTCTCCTATGTAATCTAATAATTGCACTGGCTTTATGTTGTTCCAAGTCGTGGAACATGCAAGCTACAAATGCAAAATCTTAAGGCAGAAAAAAAAGAGATTAAGAAATTATTCTATCTTAGAATGGCTTATATCTTTGAAACAACTTCTGTTTATGAAAAATTAATACAATGAGAGCATAGTAGCCCAGCATGCTCAGAACTAATTTAACTGATGACTGCAGCTCAGTTCCTGACATGCTGGTTTCCAGGGTACAAAAACTGCAGTTAGCTCTGATTTTGCAGTTGATGACACACATCAAACGAGGCAGGAGAATTTTCTCTCATACTTTACAAAAATAAAAATGATGGAAGAAACAATGACAGCTCTTCTCTGATTCTAAGCTTAAAACTGTTAAGGTTCTTGGCATTTTGCTCTCAAGAGATTGCAATAATAAGATGTTGTTGCATACTATTAGTGGCAGTGGCCATTAAACATGCGCCAGGAGGACAAATAACATAAACGGCATTTGAAACTCATGTTGCAGCACACTGCAAGTTTATAGGTAGGGAAAAGATGGTGATTTAACTGTTAATGAAATGAAAGATTGAGTTCTCTCCAACAGAAATGTGCAGTGCTGAGGACAAAGAGATTAGTTGATAATCACAGAAGATAAGGTTCCATGTTACCTTGAGAAGTCATTGACCCTGACTCATTCCCCCAAGGCAAGGCCAAATCCACACCAACCTTCTCTTATTTATTAAGTTCTTTAAAATTACCAGTAGCATGAGAATCAGTAGCATCTAAGTTGATTTTTATTTTTAGGAGTCTTTTCAACTGACGCCTGAAATGAAAGTTCCTTGATACAGTTTAATTTGCTTATTTCTTGTCCCATCTTGAGTGAATGTGGAGCACATACAATGTCTTATTATGGAAGCTTTTAGCACATATTGCATATACTTATCCTGTCTCCACAGGCTTCAAATAAATCTCCTTTTATAACCCACACATCTTTTCCTACAGACCTGCTATTCCATTGCTAAGTGCTTGTGTTTGCATAGCTGATTATTCTTACCTAATAAAAATCTTCTCTTCCCATTATGGAATTACATCCTATACATAATTCAGGGTATAGCTTCAATTAGTCAAGAGAATTTTTTAAATCACATCCTTCCTGGCAGCAGTGAAGGTACATTCTGCACCTTTCTTCTGCCTCTTGTATTCATATTGACTTCAAATTTAGGGAAAGTCCTTCATTATCTAGCTCATTAATGAAAATATTAAGAAGGACTGAACTCAGGAAAGACATTCGACTGATTTAATTCATTACACTTTTTTGCTTTAGTTTGCTTTATTTTTACAGTGAACCTTTACTGACTACTTTGTTGATGAGTTTTCTGCAAGATATGAACCTATTTTAAAACTGTTTAATTGACAGTGGTTTAGACAACTTGTTTCTCAGAATACCACAAAGTTAAAAGTCTTGCTACAGTGAAGAGATAGAGGGTCAAGGTACTATTTATTTATAAGACTTGTTAAGATGCTATAGAAAAAAAGTTAAACTTGAAGCTTATTCCTATATTACCTCTTAGTTGCTCACAAAAAGTTATTTGGAATAGGTATACCAAGATCCTTCTGGATGATGAAGAGCAAGAGAAAAGAAAAAGGTGTTACTGCTCTTACTGTTCCTTTTTGTGTCTCCTTTTGTGCTACAATCATAAGCAGAGGCATTGGTAGTTAGTTTAGGTTTATTTAAATTTCTAAATATGTTTAATCATTTATCCCTAAACTATACTAAATTATCAGTTCAGTTAAGCATCCTTGTTTCTTGGTGCATCCCTGTACTATTGGGATTATTCTGCCTATCCAAAGATGACTTCTCAAATCCTTTCCAGGTAAAACACCTGAAATAGAGCCAGACAGAACCTGGAATGTCTTGTTTTTAATGGTACAATTTCGGTATGGACTCCTGACTCTGTTTCATGAGGTAATTATTGGCTGTAATTGTCTTTCTTTCACAAAAAAAACAGACAAAAAAACCCACTGAACTTTAGCAGTTTCCATTTTTTTTTCATGTACTGACCACATACTTTTACATTATTTAGGTACTGTAATCCAATTCTTTGGCACTTTCCAAAAAATATGTCTGCATTATTTTTTATACTCTTAAGAGTTTAAACAAATGTACTCACATTACATTTTTTAGAGTTTTTTTTAGAGAAGAAATTAAAATAATGTGCAATGAAGTAGGAAAACTCTTTGTGATCTTTCTAGCTAAACTTCACTGTTGAACCCCAGACGTCCTCATTGTAGCTGTGTTTAGATGTCTAGAGATGCTTAAGCAAGAGGAATTGAAAATGCAAGTCATTCACTCAGAAAAGAGAAAGAACACCACAAGAGCTCTTGTTAGGAAGATGTTCCCTATTTATAATTTAAGAGGCATTCAGGCTGCACTAAATTTTTAACTCAAGTATGGCGTAACCACTCAAAAAACCCTGGCCATAGGAGCATGTGTATGTCTTTTGTCTGTTGCACCTATTTATCAGTTATCAGTTGGAAAGCTTTCAAATAGATTTCAGATTGTGGTCTCCCCTTTTATCTTTAACCATAAAAGGTCAAAGTTGGCCTTTAACCATAAATAACTATTTTTTTAATCAGTTGTATCATTTTCTATTGTGTCTTAGGAAAGCTATCTCAAGTAATTACTTAACCTAATCAAAGATTTAATGAATCCTTGATAGGAATAAAAAAAAAAAAATTATTTTAATTGAGCCATAGGCATGAGTTAAGACTCTTGTTATTGCACTTGTTCTGAAAGATATTCTAGGTTATCTAAAAATAATCACTTTTTCAAGCAAGGGCTTAAATAATTTCCTCTCCATTATTTATTTTATCAACTCTTTTCTTCAGTAGTCTCCCTAATTTCACTGCTAGAGGAATGATTGAGAAGCTGCTGGAGACCTACATAATGGTTCTTTCAGAGTCAGTACAAAATTGGCAGAAATGGGACAAGTTAACTCCAGAAGACTCTCTAATATTTTTCTTTCTACAAGTTGTCTTCTGTCTTGAATCCAGATTTAAATAGTTACTGGAGAGACTCTTCAAGTAATTGTGCATATTTTAAATGATGGGGTTTTTTTTACTTTTTTTTTTTTTACTTTTTCTTTGCTCTCTTGTCCTTTTTTTGCTCAATAGAGAAAAAGTTACAACATTCCCTCTTTTTGTCTCTCCAGCCTTCAGCCATAAGCTTCCATATTACTTTTTGCTACATTTAATGGCTTACTAATGGAAATCAAACAACAAATAAACTGTAGCAGTTAGTTTTATATGTGTAATGAACACATGTAACAACATCTCAGTCCAACCAGAAGACCATTGTTCAAAATTAATTCTTACATCGTCTAATCCTCTTTCACTGTAAAATACTGTTACTACCTTTTAATCTTGTTTGCCCAAAACTCAATTTTTGCTGTTACTCTTCTTCATAAAATGAATAGGCTAGCATGCAATTCTCTGGTAAGATAAAAAGGAAAAGGATTACTGAACTTGGCTGAGACAGCAGCTATGGAAATATTTATTTTCTTTTTTTTTTTTTTTTTTGCTATTGGGTTTTCATTAGTAAGGTCTCTATATCTTGCTAGCACAGCTGAAGCTGCTTGTTTTGTTTTCTCATTACCTTAGCCAAAAAAAAAAAAGATCCTTCTTAGTGGACAAGTCTCCTCTTAATTTAATTTGAGGGTGAATACCAGGGAACTGCAATGAACAAGAGTTGTCTCATGAATTTTTGATTTGTATTTATCATAGTATTGGTTTCAGGATTTGAAAAGAATTTAATGTTAGTTACCCTAATCTGTATTAGGTAAGAAAAGAGAGACTAGCTTTAAATCTGTATTCATGTTTTGACAGCAAACCTGCACAGAATCTATTAAAAAATAATGATACATGAAATACTAAAATCAAGATGGAGAGAATGTTACTATGCTGCTACTCTTTATCAGCACCTGTCTTTCAATGCTGTTGTAATTTATTTTTAATTAGGTGTTACTTTCTCTACAGTGTAAGCACAATTTACTTCACACTAGTTTCCATTTTGATGGAATGAAAGAACTAGCAACATTTAACATATTGTGCAGGCATCTCCTTAAGTTTCCTGCTTTCCATTTTTTTTATGATATGCACGTAACGACTTTTTAAAATCTTCTGCCTTTACTCTGAAATAGGTGTTCATGTGTATTGAGGCTGTCAGTCTATGTTGTCACTGAGAATGAGAAAGTATGTCAAAACAGGTATTTGAAGCATTCTCTTTGCTTGACTGCAACTTTGAAAACTTGAAATGTCGATGTTTATGAGCCCTATATATTATGCATGGCACAGATCAAGTGCATTTCCTTATTTAGTCTGGAATAAGTTCAAGACAAAGGGAAGAAAAATGTTGATTTTAAAAGTCAGTAGAGAAACAAAAATGACAGAGGGGAATGAAAATGCAAATTGACAAAGCCACTAGGAATGGAAAACTACAAATCTTCTGTTAGAGTTATTTGAAACTCTTTTGATGACTTTTACTGCAGTGATATGACTTCCCCATATTTATATTCTCTTGGTGTTAACTGTGCAAACCTATAGGACAAAGGTTATACAATGCATGAAAAAGGGTGATTTATATTGAAAGGGATTGGGAGTAAGAATTAATGAGTTTTCTTTTGTTTGCTTTGATTTCTTCCCTAATGGAGTGGGGCAGCAGGAGCAACAAAATATAACAGCGAAGATGCTCATTTATTCATTTTCTATCTTTGTGAAAACTCTTCTGGGAATGCAAGGCTGCTGTGATGATTCATGATATAGCTGGTGTTTGGGATGCAATTGAGATGCCAGTTAACAGAATGAAATTTTGTTTTCTAGCATTTAAAGTTTCTTCAGTACTGAAGTGAAATAAATGGCATAAGGTACTTCAGCATGCAGTCAGAAGTTTGTTTTCTCACTTTGTACTAAAAAGCATGGATTCATACCTGATCATACCTACTGTACTCTTTTCAGGATGTGAGATTGCAATGTGTATTCCTGAATCTAAATATATTTATTTTTAAATTTGTGTTCACGAGTGTGTGAAGAAAAGATTAAAGTTGTCTCATAGTTGTAACCACGAGTCTTAGCAGAGTGGGTGTGAAGCCTGCTGGATAGGAAGCTCATGAACTGTTAAACCCCAGCACTAAAAAGCTGTGTGTATGGAGTAAGTCAAGGCTTAGAAGAGTTGAGGAGGAGAAACTTGCGGAGTCCAGATGTACTAACCTTTGGAGGGAGAGGAGCAGGAAGAAGGAAGATGAAACTTGGTGGTTTAAAAGAAGAATAAAAAATTAACCTATGGATTTTAGTCAGTTCTGACTGTCTCTCCAAATTTAAATATAGAAAGAAGTCCAAAGAGAATGTTAAAAAAAGTATATTTGTGTCAGAGACTGGAAAAGGTAATCTGTTTCCAGACATCTTGGGGGCTTGGAATGCATGGTAGGGAGTGGGGCAGGCCTTGCTGTGGTGAGATAGGTCCCTGCACCCCACACCCCCCAGCTCCACGGTGTCTGTCAATCATGGCACACTGGAGGCAGCCCCAGTTTTGCCTGATGCATTCCCTGACTGGCCGAAAGACCAGAAGTCCCCTCTGGGAGGAAGGCTTAGGGTGGGACAAAAAGGTTAAGAGGAGTCACCACCAGGCAAGCACATTGTACTTTAACCCAGCCTTCATCTTGGAGTCTTACATTGCTGTAACCCAGGAGTTGGTATCTGTGTCTGGTTTTCTGTATCTTTCTCTCTTTCTGTTTTTCCCCCTTTCTTCTTCTAATTCTCTTCTCACAGAATGTAACATCAAATGAGTTTAAAGGTTTTCTATGTTCAGTGGGTTAACTCTATGCTGGGAGAAGTGATGTTATGTTCTATTTACTCTTTTGCCAATATTCCTTAATTTTCTATAATTTGCCAGTAAACTTTTGCATGTTTTTACCCCTTGAGAATATTTGGTTGGGATTCTCTCCTTTGTGCCTACCCAGAGCAAAAGAACCTTGGTTTAGTCCTAGGTTTGAGTAACTGGGGTGTGACAGTCTGAGGTGGGGGAAAGGAATTCTCAGAGTTTTGTGCTGGGAGCATAACCATAAGCCTGGTTACCTGTCGTGAAGATTAATGGATTGAAAGGAGGTTGTAGCAAGGTTTGGGTTGGATTCTTCTCCCAGGCAACTAGTGACAGAACAAAAGGAAATGGCCTCAAGATGTGCCAGGGGTGGTTCAAGTCTGACATGAGGAGGAATTTCTTCTTTGAAAGTGTGGTCAAGCACTGGAATGGGCTGCCCAGGGAGGTGGTGGAGTTACCATCCCTGGAGGTGTTCAAGAAACCTCTGGATGTAGCACTTAGTGCCATAGTTGACAAGGTGGTGATCAGTCAAAGTTGGACTTGATGACTGTGCTGGTGTTTTCCAACCTTAATGATTCTGTGGTTTTGTGAAGGGCATTGAATACATGAGGTGATCTTCATGAAATATTGATTCTTGTGCCAGTGTGGTTCACTGACAGGAGCCCAGGAAAACAAACAGGTGTGTTTTCAACATACAGAGTTACCCCATACCACAGTTTTACTTCTAAGCTGGCAACAATGGAGAAAGACCATGAGCAGATACAGCATCAAGACAAAAAGGATTGTGCAAACAATGTTTGTAACAGGTAACAGGTTTTGTACTGAGAATACCCTATGGCAGAGTTTAACTGAGAATGGTGCAATGGTCGTGGACAAGTTTGATTGTTGGTTGTTTCCCTATACACCCTCAGGTTAACTGAGGACCACATGAATTCTTCCTTTTGAGTAAGATGTAGATGCCAGGACCTGATGTCCCAGTGAGAAGAGAGAGGCGCTAGACACAAAGTTTAAGCTCTCCAAGAGGAGATAAGATTCCTGACTATAATTTCCAGGGAAAAAAAAATATTATATAGGTAAGAAAGTTTACATTTTAGAAGAAATTACTTTTTTTTTTTTTTTAAAGAGAGATAATATAGAAAAGAGGGGCTTTCCCCAAATACAATTATACAGCCAGCAATAAAAGCTCACTGTTTTGAAGGCTAAAAGACAGTACATGAGGACAAATGGACACAGTTCAAAATTACTCCTACTCAATAAATAAATAGAGGGAAGGTAAAAGTCCTCCCTAATTTTTCATCAGTTATTGGAAAAGTGACAAAATATTAGGTAACAAATCTTAGATAATGGCAAATTATGCAGTAGAGTAAAACAAAACCCCAGCTTTGAGGACCTGCAGAGTAGTTTCACTATCCAGATATGATTGAGTAAAAAATAGCAGATGAAATTTGGGGCAGGTGAAACTCAGATCAGATAAAGACTAATTACTGTATCAGTGAGAAATTCTGTATTCACCTTCCTCTCTCAAAATAAGTAAGGCTTCAGTGCCTATAAACACAAAATCTGTGCTCAAAAACTGTGTAGGAATTTTCTGGAACAGATGATAGGTAAGAAGCACTAAGAAGCACTATCCTAAGTCAATATATATGTCTTTCTGATGGGTTTAAATCTTGGATGCTACAAGTTCTGATCCCCTCATCACAAAGGTAATACAATAACTTGGAAAAGGTAAGAAGAAGAGATAAAGGTTACTAGAAGTATGGAAGACCTGCAAGAGAGACTGTAAAGACTGAAAACATATTTAGAAGTAGGAGCTTTTTTCTTGAGTAGAGATCTGAGGGGGTATATTTAAGTAACTACATCCAAAATCATGGAAGAAATTATGAAGAATGATTATTCATGATTTATAATAAAACAAGAAATGGAAAGTACAAAATTAAATAATGAGAGGTTTTAAGAGGAGCAAAAGGAAGTGCTGCTTTAAACCATGCTTAATTAAGCTGTAGAATTCCTTGCCAAAGGATGCTGTGGATGCCAAAGTAGAAATGGGTTTAAAAGCAATTAGAGAAATTCATGGAAGAAAAGACCTTCAATACTTATTAAATACACAGATAAGGATAAAAGTACTGACTAATGAAGTATCTAAACCACAGGATAATATTTTACTGTATCAGGGAAATACCTGACTTTAGGTGGATTTTGGCCTCTGAACTGGGAAGGAGTTCAACAACAGGGAAGTTTGAGCAAAGTGTTTTCTTAATAAGCTTGGCTTTGCTGTCAGTGAAACAAAGCATTGCCACCCATTCATGGAACTGCCATCTGGAGATTCAGAATGCAATGAAAAGGATTAAGGATTCGATGGCTCGGTGCAGCAACCTTGGCTGTTGTGAATATGATATAGTAGGATCCTGAAAGGAGGCAAAAAGCAGGATCAAAGTGTTGTCCCTCAGGAGAACATATTTGGGCCTGTTGAGGATGTGCTTGGAAGGATACTGTAGGATATGGTCCTGTAGAGAAGAAGAGGAGAGTAGGAGAGCTGGTTGATTTTCCAAAACAACATGCTGCTATCTCAAGGGTGTTCTACTCCCTGTGCAGGAACTAGGCAAAGGTCTGAGCAGGGCTACAGGAATGAACAGAGCCCCTGACAAAGAAAGCATACAAGAGATGGAATTGATGTTAGGTGCCACGGAAGTATAGACACACTGTGTTAGTGTGGAGGGACAGGGCCAAGAAAGCTGAAATCCACCTGAAGTTCAATCTGTCAAGAAGGTCAACCAGGAGGACACCCATACAGGTATCTCAACAACAAGAGGAAAGCCAAGGAAAATATGGACTTACTGCTGGATGAAGCAGGTGACCTGGTAACAGAGCACTTGGAAAAAGGCCAAGGTACTCAATGATATCTTCATGTTGGTCTATTTTATTAAGATTAGCCCTTAAGACTCCTGACTGCCCAAGACCTGTGGGAAAGTCGAGTGTGGAAGATTTGCTCTTGATGCAGGAGGATCAGATTAAGGAATACTGAAGCAGACTGGAGCTAGAGAGGATGCACCCACCAAATGCTGAGGGAGCTGTCCAATGTCGCTGGAAGGCCACTCCAGATTATCTCTGAATGCTTGTAGTGACCAGGGAAGGTTCCTGAGGACTGGACTAGAAGGAAGTCAGTGCAACCTCTGTCCTCAGAACAGGAAAGAAGGAGAATCTGAGGTAGTACAGGTTGGTCCACCTCAACTTGATCCCTGAGAAGATGATGGGGAAAGCTGTTCTGGATACCATTTCCAGACACATGAGAAAACAAGAAGGTGATTGGGGGTAGGTGGCATGGAATATTAACACAGGGGAAATTGTGTCTGAACAGTTCCATAACATTCTACAATTAGATGCCAGGAGGGGTGGATGAGGGGTGTGGAAGGACATCCTCCTCTCTCTCATGGCTGGGGTATTTGGAAGAGATAGCTCACACCAGATTAATAGCCTGGCAAGGAGCCAGAGAGCCCAGCAAGGGGTCACCTCCAGGCACCCGAGAGTCTGAGCCCAAGCCCCAAGTACACATCTTGGTATGAGAGCAGATGTGGAAAGAGATAAAAGAAAATAAACATTGGTGACCAAAAGACATGGTTCTTATGTATGTAAAAGTCCTCATGAATTATCAGAGAGGCACAAGTCTCTTACACACTCCTTTGGAACATGTGAGATGATTTCTTCCCAAAGCTTGGACTCAATTTTGTGGTTACTTTTCTGGAAACTGAGGGAAAGGATTTCAATGTATGCCCCTTCAACAATTTGGTGGTAAGAAACATTGGATCCTAAGTTACACTATTTCTTGGCTAACTGTAAATTTAATGGTACCTTTCGTCTTATTCCTGTGTAATAATAGCCCGTTTTAAGTCTTATGTCTGTTAATTTTGTGTCTATGAATAAATAATTCTATAATAGACCAAATCAGCCATTATTAAAGAACTTCTAAGTGAGAGTGGGTCTTGTGGTGCTGGCCACCTCAATAACATGACTGCCTGCAGCCAGGGGCCTAGGCAAAAGGTAGGGACTTATTTAAACCCACATCCTTCATTCATAAAATGGGGAGAGCCATAGACATTGTTTATCTTGACTTCAGCCCTGTCTCCTATGATATCAAAATTGATAAACCAGTGGAGTATGGGCTAAGTAAATGGCAGTGAGGTGAGACAGAAAGGTGGTTGAACTGCTTGGCTGAAAGCATTGGGATGATTTGTACAAAGCCCAGCTCTAGACCAATCCCTGGGCAAGTCCTCTGGTGATCAATACTGGGTCTAATATTGTTTAATATCCTCATTAATGAGCTGAATGAATGGACAGCACTCTCAGCAAGCTTGCAGGTGACCCTAAGGTGGGAAGAATTCTCCATAGAACTACTGGATGGGTTTGCAGCCCTTCAGAGGTGTCTTCAGAGGCTAGAGAAATAGGCAGAGGGCTTTGGTCACTAAATTCAGCAGGTCCTGCCCCTGGAGTGTAATAATCACATGATCCATTGCAGGCTGGAGGCTGATCTGCTGAAATGCATCTTGGCACCCTGGTGCACCCCATTCTGATCAGGCAACAGTGTGCTCTCTTGGCAAAGTAAGTCATCAGCCTTGTGGGAGGCATCAGGCCTAGAATGAGCTAATTCAGGATGCTTGTAGAGGGGAGGAGGGGGAAACCAACAAAAGCCTCAAAAAGGAAAAAAATGTCTATAGAACTATGCTTCTCTAAAGATATTTTCTTTTTTCTGCACTTTCTAAAATGCCAAGTCAAAGTCTCTAGGTGTGAGTACTTGAATTTGTGTGTACTGACTTTCATTATCCTTGAAGTCTGAGTGGGTCACTGTTAATATTCCCCATCCTATACATTTGCTTCGTAACATTTGTGTCTATGTTATGAATCGTGGAGAATACTTTATGCCCCATTTTAATTCCCCCCCTGCTTTTGAACATTTGCAAGTGCAATATTGATTGCATTAAAATTGATTTGCTTCTATGAAATTATCTTTCTCCAGGATCATACTTTTATTTGTCTCCTGGAGGGTTATCTGATATTCATTAATATTTATATTCTCTTTTTATCACAATGCTCTCTTAATGGCTAATTAGGTCCCATATTCCATGGCCTAAATCAAAGCCTGAGCAGTTCTTCTGCTTGGTTCTTTAACCTAGATTGCAAAACCACACTGTCTATATTTCATTTTCCACTTTATGAGGGATCAATATTAATCCGTTGTTCCTTCCCCACTTGGTCACCTCCACCTGGTGGGCTGTGGAGGTTAACTTTTGCTCTTGTGACAAATTCTCTTTTATCCCTCCTGGGAAGAACTTTACTTGTCCTGGCAGTGAAATCTGGAGAGGGACCCAATCTCATTTACTTGATTGAAACTGTAAATCTCTCTGAGTGAAAAGACATGTTTTTACTGAGAAATGGGTGGAGGATTAATTCAGAGTCTTTCATTGGAACATGCTTTTCAGAGACACAAGCTTGACAAACAAACAAGAACTAAATCTCAGGGAGGAGCTGAAATGATGTTTGGAGAATCAAACATAATACAGTCATGCATCATCTGTGGTTGCTAAGGAAACCAGCTTTGGGATCCTGTCAGCAGGATTCTTCAAAATCATCAAAGGACACACCACCGGTGTCTGCCAGCTAAGTCTCCCACTGCTGTAAAGATCAATTTCTTGCTCCTATTTGCAGGGGTAGTCAATGTATTAGTTTTCTGAAAGAGAGAGAAATATCATCAGGACACCATTGCCTGTGCAAGGTGGCTGCGATGCCATCTGTCCCAGCCAGCAGCACCTACAGTCCCATCAGAGCAGCAGTGGGTGAGCAGACACAGCACTTTCTCTGCAAAGAGAGTTCTGAAAGTATTCAGGTTGTGTGCCTGACAGTGTAAAACCTAGTGGACATAAGGTGTTAAAAAACGTCATTGGTGTGGTCTCCAACTGTGTGGTTCATTGCTGATTTCCCTGATCCCATCTGCCCCGTAACTATATATATGAGATTCTGTATTTAAACTTACATATGCTTAGTATTTAAAAAGAGAATTATTTGAGAATCTTGCTTTCTTTGTTGCTAACTCTGACTGTGATTATTTGTTGTGTTTTGAGTCTTTCTGCCCATCTGCTATCATCAAGTCATCTTTTCTGCTGCTAATTTCTGTCACTCATTCATCTCCCCACAACCTTGTCCCACTAAGCTGCTCATTGAACACTCCTCTTAATTTCACTTTTCCTCTCCACACTTCCCTCTTTCACTCAGCTTTCCTGACTGTTCATAGCTTTTCTTTATCCAGTAATCTTCTGATTTTTCTTTCCTCTACTTTCACCTCTGTTGTATTAACTTACTTAGTACAGGTATTGATGGAGGTGTTAGGCAAAAGTGAAGAATGGAATGAGAAGAGGATGAAAGGGAGGTGAGAAGAAGAGCATATAATTTTTCAGGCTGGTTACTGGACTTTAGGGAGCTTAAGCAGAGGTTTGAACTGCCAGAATTTGAAACCTTTTACAAACCTAGGTAGGCAAAAAGTGACCTGGAAGCAGGCGCTGCTTTTGGAACCATGACAGTATGGTGCAAAACAAAATGTTTATTTTTAGTACAAGCCCTGGGGTGAAATTCCTTGTACTGATCAGACAATGAATATCTTGAACTGAGTGTCCTCTCTCTTAAGAGAACTTAGAGGTGTGTGTTTAGTTATAATGGTGCAATTATTTTTTTATAAATAACTTGCATAGCCTGGAGATATCCTAGGATGACTTTCTAGTCTGCTGGTCAGGACAATAAGTGTACTCCCATGGGAAGATATCCCTCTTGGTGCAAACATTTTAATTCTCTTTCCTAAGTGAAGCAGTGACAATGAGCAATTGGGCTGTCCAGTTGTCCCCTCACCTCTTTCTCTTATCTTCCATGATAGTACTTAAAATGGTCTCCTGAAAGCAGCTCTCAAGCAGAGCAGTGATTAGCCCTGACTTTGCACTTCTGTGTGAATGTTCAAACACCTGATCTGTTGAAGAACTCTATCTCTGCTCTATCTCTGCCCTTCAGACAACTGCACGAAAATGCTCTTGAAAAAACTTTTCTAGGATGATTTGACAAACTCTCCTCTAGAGTTGCAAGCTGAGTGTGAAAGAAAGGTTTTTTCTGAAGTTTAATTATTTCTGAAGTCTGTCTTTTGATGTGTAGGGGACAAATTTACAATTAAAATAAAAGAAAAACGTCCCCACAAAGCATGAATTATGCCTGGTGCACCCAGTGGAAGTGTCATTCTTTCATTATTTAGATCTATTGCTTCTGTCTACTCTTCGGGATAAAGGGGTAGGAACTGGGTTTTACCATCACTTATTTTAGTCAACTTTTCTGCACGTGGACCATGTAATAGTGCTGGGAACAGAGACAGGATGTTATAAGGAGTCTGAAGTTATACAGGCCTGTAGAGGTTGCCTTTTCTCTGATTCCTCTCTCAATGCACTTCTCTAAGCAGTGTTTGAGACAGGATGGATGGATTCTCTGAACTTGACTATTCAGGAATCCAGAGAGTCCCCCACATGGGCCCTAATTTTAGCTCTCTGTTTCCATGTGCCTTTGTATGAATTGTTTATATGTTTGGGGGCCGGGATTTGGCATATTTTTTTAAGTGAAAAGTAATTGCAGCAAGAGGAATTAATTTTAATGGGCTGTTCAGAGCAAGATGTTACCTGGTGCAGCTCCTGGATGTGCTCTGTGACAGGCTGAGCCTGCCCATAGCTGAAAGGTTTTCTCCCCCACTGCAAGTACATCTGCATAGGTTGATGTTATTATCATGATACAACATCCAGAAATATATAGAATAACTGATCTCTTCATTAACTGAGAGTGGTTAAGCATAACAATCAATGAAATAGATGTTTATCATTTAAGTAAACATGCACAGCAGAACCTTTTTTGTTTCCTAGGCTGAAGAGCAATTTTTGGTACTGACCCTCTGATAGAAATTGCAGAGTCTGCAAAAATAAAATTTCCCTTAGGGAAATAAAAAATATGATAGTGGGATGCATTTGGATTCTGTTGGAGAAAAAACCCTTTGAGAATTTATTGGAGATACTACTTGTAGTTTTTCATGCAACAAACACAAGAGTGATGAGTTTGGGCAGGAATAAGGGCAAAGAAAGATCAGCAAGAAATTGAAGAAGCTGTTTTAGAAGGCAAGGCTGAAATCATGCCCTATTTCTCAGAGCTAAAGCAAGACCAAGTCCTCTTTAAATGAGGATGGGAGAAATAACATAAACTAAGGACAATAATTGCTTAGGATAAATTTAAACTAGAAATGCTGTCACTGAGGACCTGGAATGGACCTCTCAGAAATATTGGAGGTGTTAAAGAAGATGACTGCTGTAAGGCAGACTGTTATGTTAACTTCTAAAAGGAACTAATTAGCCAAAGGTTTTCTAGCCAGGATCTCAAGCATACTCTGTTGAAAATAGATTGAGACCTCCCAGGAGTCACTACAGTTTAAAGACCAAAAAATTAAATAACAAAGTGAAATAAAACATTTTGTATTTTGAAAAATTTGTGGTTCAAAATTATAAGCTTAGTGCATCACTCCTTTTCAATCAAATGTTTCTTGAATTTTATTGTTACCCAGAATTCTAGATTTATGGTATATAAATACATAATTATGTATATATTAATGCATGTGTGTATCCATTTATTCCAATAACTGATAGAAACTAATATGAAGCATCAGTGTTTCCTGTGAAGCAGAAAATCCAATTTCTTCTAGACAGTAACCATTGCCTAGTATTTATGTGACTTGGGCATCAAAATTACCTTGAATTTATTCACCTTTCAGTTGGTAGTTACCTGTGGGGATGTCTTATAATGAATGCTGCTGATCTGCAGCTTTCCACATTTCGTATAAGAACACTGGAAAATGGGAAGTAATCGCTGTTTAAATTTTCTGACCTTTTTTTGTCATCAAGTCTGTAACTTACTATCAATATCTGTGTATGTAGATTGTATTCAATTTTGTCAATATGGCACGACCCTAAGACTCAATCACCAGTAAGAAGAGGAAAATAAACTCTGATGACCTGCAGCCTGAAGGTTTGGGTTTGGTTTAAAAAAAAAGCAAACAAAACCAACGTTGACAAAACAACCAAACAAACAAATAAAAAAACAAAAAAATAAAAAAAAAAACCACCCAAAACAACTCAAAACAGCTATTCAATCGAGCCCACTATGATATAGATAAGTAGCTGGCTTATTGTTTGCTTTTCAAAAGTGTCCAAGGTATTGTGGGACCTGCTATAGGCCGTGTTTAACAAATCTTCATCACTTTTTAGAGATGAAATCTCTGTCCAGTGAACTTTGTAACATGTTTATTTGACTTGTTGGTTTGGTTTTTATCTCATCTTTGTTATGAACAAAATCTGAGGAAAAAAAAATGGACTGTAATAAGATGAAACATTGTCCTTGTTTGATCGGTTGAAAAGAGTGTATAGAAGATTTTGATGTATTTGAATGGCATTTAATATGTATGCAAACATTTAAAACCAACAGTAGTAGATTTGTGTTTTGGTAAAGTAGCACAGTTATCAGCTGACATGTTTCTTGTCAATGCATAATCCTTGGTTTGTTATTAGTCTGGTTCTCTTTTTAAATATCCCTCAAATATCCCTTTTTATTATCTTTCCTTAATTAGTTGATTGCTAAATTAATGACTTTCCCCATTGACCCTGGCCCTTCTTACTTTTCTCATAGGTGAAGATTCATAAATCCATGATTTTGAATTGTCTGTATCATAAATAAGCTATGTATGAAAATGTCATAATTCCGCATTGCTCAACTTTTTTCTAGGGAATGAAATATCTATCAGACACTCCAGGAGCTCTCTGTCCTTTTTCATTTTAAGCAGAGCATGCCTTATTTCAAATCTGAAACTGGAGATTGTTAGTTAAAAGCTTCTCAAAAAACCTGATTCTTCTTATTAAATTGAATTCCCATGCCAGTGACTTATTCTGTCTTTATTGAGATCCACCACACCTGATGCAGCAGGAGAAAAATGCCCCTTCTCTTTTATTAAATAAGGTAGTTTTTATCCATCCTCATATTTATCTTGCTCATTGAAGAATCCAGCTGGTAATCCTCTTTACTATTTTTAAACATAATTAACTTGTTTTAACTGAATTTAAAATTCTAAGTAGTCATTAATATTATCCTCTTTTGCTTTGTCAGAAAAAGTAAAATTCTTGCAGGCTTCACTGGCTGCAACTCTGGGCTGTAAGCTCTGGGTACAAGTTTCCTCTGCTTTCAGGCAGACTTTGTACTTGCTGCTGCTTGCAATCATTGTTAATAGTACAGAAAAAATTCTGATTGACAAATGGTAGAGTCTTTGGTCATAAATTAAGTATTGTTGGGGCAGTGAAATGCCACTGAAATACCAACTTGTAACAGCAACTGCTGTAAAGGATGTTGAAAGTAAGATAGGCTGAAGAGTATAGAGGACAGGTGGATAAAAAGGTGACTGTGTCTTTTCTCTCACTTTTCTTCCCATGGGACACCTACAGCATCCTCTTGCTTGAGGAGCAATAATTCAGCACTTAGAGAAAAAAAAAATGGCAAGAAATGAATCCAGACACAAAGAACAGTAACTACATTATGGGACCAGCAAATATGTATGTCTTTATATTCGTTTGTGACTGTCAATTATTGACTGCTCTCTGTTAGCACAGAAGAGTTGAATGTCTGGATAGTTACGGATGTTGAATTTCTGCACACCTCTCTAAGATATGCACCTCTACAAAAGGAAAAATCAGTGCTCCTTCTGATGTGTGTTATAAACAAATGTGTACAGAGATATAGCTCTACTACCATGGCAGAATCATTAATATCCTTTAAATTTTTTAAAAATAGATATTTGAGGTTATCACCTAGCAGAACTTTTAGGAAACAGAAATTAAACATTAGTAGGTAATTGCTTTTTTTTCCCTCAGGTAGTACTTCGTAGTTTGTTTGGTACTTACTCAAATGAAATCAAAATCAAAGCAAAAATGAAAATATATGTAATTAAAAGAAGAGTCTTGCCCATTCTTTTAGCTGGAGTCATTGAGCTAGGGTGTTAACTCCTCCACAGGTATTGTTAGTATAGCCTTTGAAAGTACCTAACGCTGAGATGGAGCACATAGGAATATGTAATCACAGCCAGGGGATTGGGATGGAATTAAGTCAGGAGCTGAGCAGCCCTGCCAGCGCCATGTGCCACTACATGGTTCACAAGCTGCACAAATTAAGTTTCAGGCCCCTCACAAAGACCTCGCGTTTAGCCTGCACCGAGTAATATCATCAGGGAAATTGTTTCTTGCCTGTGTGCACTTAGGCTCCAGCAAAACACATGATACAAAACATTTAATACATTTTGTGGTTACCGAAGAAAGGAAAAAAAAGAAGAGGAGGCAGGTAAGTGAACTGTCAGTCAAACAGAGGCAGCAAGATCTGGCTGGTGTTACTTTTGTTACTGATATTGTTACATCTGCCGTGTCTCTCCCATTCTTTGTGCTCACTCAAGGGTGAGGACACGAAAATATGAAAATAGGAATCTGCACTGCCTATTAAAAGCTGCATATTTATGTGCCTGTTTGTGGTTATCTGTTCTGTCCCTTGCTGTTCTTTCTTCCTTGCAAATATTTTTTCTGCATATTTTAATAGCAAGTTTTGGTGAAAGCATTGACAGAGTTTATTGTTGCCCTGCTTCTGAAAAGAAATCATTATAGCTTGGAGCTAAGTAATTTTCATTTCATCCTGTTGAAGATGTTTAATTAACGTAAATCAAAATAAACAGAAAAGCAAATATATAGTGTTTGATCAGCTTAGATATGTGCAGGTGCTGTATGTTTTTCAGCATAACAGAAGACAACCTTACTAAAATAGCTGTAATATTGAAAATGTAGATGCAGCTACTTGTGGTATGGGTATTTTTCCCTGAAAAGGATCACATGTATAGGAAAAATAGATGATAAAATATTTCTGTCATTTGCACAATACAGTACCAGCCATTTGCTCTTACTTTTGACCAGAATGTTTTTATTTCAATGAAAGTGGCACAATCTTTCATGTTTAGTGCACTGGTGCTGCCAAATCTGTATTACTCTGAAGGGTGTGGGGCAGCTGCCGAGTAACAATCTAGAAGTAGAAAGATGGAGCTCCTGAAAGTAACTCAGTCCAGAAGAGCTTCCCCACTGCATCATTTGGATTGCTTCTGGTACCCTAATTAGCCTGAGTCCAGCAGATGAGCAAACTTAAGACAAATGTGTTTTGTTTTTTTTTTCCTTGTGAATCTACTGGACACTCTCATTTTGGGCTATTTAATGTTTCAGTTATCATGGTTTTGTAATATTGCTGTATCATACTAAAACATGACTGCTTTGTTCTTATCTCTTGTTCATTCCTGCTGTTCATTCTTATATGTCACTGTGTCTGTGGCAGGAGCTGATCTACAATCATCAATATTGTGGAGAAACATGATGTATTTATGCTAGCACAGTGGTTCCTTACAGATTTTTTAGTTTTGCTTGTGTAATGAGTGAATGAACACATTTTTTGCTGTATTTCTAGCTCTTCATGCTGAAGATTTATGCTGATTTACATGTAAACTCTGTTAGACAATTTCCGTGCGGGCTTACCTCTTTTATCAGTGATGTTACAGATGATACTGCTTATGAGGTTCGGGTGGTTGCTGTGTCTTTCCAAGTAATCCATGCTGCCAGCATGGCTTTGGAGGATGGATCAGAGCATGCGTCCCCATAGTTTTAATGGTTTCCATAACTGGGAGTGTTCCGTGTGGTTTGGGGTACCTGAGTGCCACTGGTGCATGGAAGAAAACTAGAGTGGGTCTAAGCCTGGTAAAGTGGAGGATCCTCCAGTGCAAAGAAGTTTAGTTAATCTGCATTAAAATAACCTTTGCAGCCCCATTTCAAAATTTACTCACTGTTTTCATCTGGGACTTTAGCCCAAAGCGAAACACTTGATCTACTCCCATTCATGGCATCCACTGCACTGAACAATCTTGCTCATAAAAATGCAGGGCTTTTCTTCCAGGTTGCTCTTGAAGACGCTCAGTATTTCCCATGAAGGCAAAGTCTTGATGGAACTGCTTCCAGGCAGTGAAGAATTGTTCCACCTGGAAAGATCTCATTTCATGGCAGAGGAACCCTTCTAAAAATTACACCATTTATAAAGTATTTTTATTTTAACCTCTCCAAAAGAAAAAATTAGCCCTTTTTAACTTTGTAGGCATAACACATGGGAATCTATTTTACATTTCTGTTTGGTTGTTTTGTTGTTGGTGGGTTTTGTTTGGTTGGTTTTTGGTTGGGTTTTTTTGGTTTATTTATTTTAGGGGCAGAGGGTCTGGTGGTAGGGTTTTTGGGTTTATTTTTATCAACAGCAAATGTTCAAAATCAGCTTGAGTGTTTGGAAGAGACTTATTGAAATTAGAAATGCAAAATATACAAAAGCAAATATTTGTAATACTACTTGTGCATCCACTGAAATAGTTTATTCAGGAAATGCCTCAGGTTTGGTGGGTTTTATGAGCTATATCTTCTGTTTTGCCTAATATTGAAATACCAATTTGGAATATCATTGAGTAGTTCTTTGTTCCTGGGGTCCTGACAAACAAACTAAGTATACTGGTGAACAAATTTTTTCATAGACTGCTATATACATTTGCTGTCGAAACACTTGGGCTACTTCATGCTTCTTGTTGGACACCTCATTATAAATGGAAGCTGCAGTGCAATGGACAAATGTTAAAATGGGAACGGGACTCTATTGGAAAGGAAAATAAGAGGAGTAATGTGGTTGAGTTGGCAAAAACCATGCTCAGAGATTTTTCTCTTTTCAGTTAAGGTTTATAATAAAGTCTAGAGAATAGGGTAAAGGCACTCAGCAGAAAACATTTCATCAGGATGCCTACATTAATCCTATTGTAATTCCCTACTGTGAGGAATTGTGAAGGAAGATCAATTTACAGCAAAAAGAAGACAAATTCGAGCACGGTGTTTAGACAGTGGCTTATGCCAATTTAAACATAGTAGATATATTTTTTAAATTGATTTCTAGTTTGGCTTTTTTAGTTTTCCTGACATGATTTTGCGTGTAAACATTGATTGTGAGATCCTCTGAGAAGCACTGTTTGACATTTGCAGAGTCTTTCTCAGTTGCTTTAGCTATGGCTGGGGTTGCATGCCTGTTCATTGAGTCAGGAGTCAGTTCTGCTGCGCAATGAAAATTACATGGCAGAGTTGGGATGTCTTTTAAGTTGATGTTTTTAAGAACCACTAATTGTTGTATCTTTTGAAGCTGGTCTGAAAGTGTGATGCTTTTGACACAGGAAAGTGTATGTGTGTGTTTAACTCTGTTTTTGGTGGCAGGGAGGTGTCAAATTTAGTTTTTCTGTTGCCATTCAGTTTTGCTTTGCTGGCTGAGTGTATGTTAAAACTGCAACTGTCATAACTGGCAGTTTTGAGAAGAAACAGTGAGTATCTGCAAAAGGTGCTAAAACAGTAGTTGGGTTTAGTGTGTATATTCCACCTAAACTACCGGTTGAACTTAGAAGTGCACTCACTTGATTTAAGGCTGTTTTATTCAGTTTTATGCTGAAAGTCTAACAGCTTCTTCTTTTTCTGTTTGTCACTTTACATCTTAACAGATTTATTTGTTTTTAGAGGATGAGACAATTGTATAAATAAAATTTCAATACATTTTTGTGAAATGCAAGAAGGCATATCCCCTCCTGTTGCATACATTTATATGTATTTCCAACACAATCTGAGGACTAAAGCCTTTCCTGTTATTGTTTCTGACTGTTGGTTTAATTGACAACTTGATGGCAAACACAAAAACTTCTGCTCAGTCTCATGAAAATCCTGGAGGTTCAGCTTACTGTGTAGGAAACATTGTCTTTAATCAGAAAGTCGGATGCACTTAAAAAAATTCCAAAAAATGTGTTTTATTTTTCAATGCAATGAACTTATGTCCAAGTGTGTGTGTTCCAATAAATACCTATAGGGTTTCTATTTTTAAGATATTAAGATTAATTTTCCTAAACAAGTAGGATTGTAGGTTGCATGGACTGTAATATTACATAACCAATTACTCTTTATGAGCTAGCTCTGTGTGAAAGACTTTTTGGATGGAGCACAATGTAAATATTAGCTTAGAAAAGATGAAATAAAGTGATATGAAGAGAATAATAAAAAAAAAAACATAGCAAACAAGAATCAGAACAAGATAATTAAATTGTCATTTTTAGTAATTTAGTGTCAACAATAAGTTATTATTTAATGTTCTTCAGAAATTGGATTGTGCATCATGAAAGAAATATGTAGCCACCAAAACAGAGAATGAGTGGAAGAAAACTGAGGAAAGTATATATACATAGGCATCCTCTATTCAGAATTTAATCATGTTGAATTTGCTTTCTGGCATATAGTCACATAAGCTAACTTAATGTTCTACCTTACTGAAAAGGAAAGAATAGTTCCAGTCAAAAGAAAGCATCTCTGAAATTTTCACTTAAAAACATTTGTCTTCTTCTGAGCCAGAATAAAACCACATAAATCTTTGTGTAACCATCAGCAAAAAACTGAGATGGTGTTCCTACAATCATTCTCAATTTCTTTTGGTTTCTTATGGTGTTTAATTTAATTAGTGTTTTAACACATTGTAGTTTAGATTTCCTACTTTGCTGGTAAAAGAGATATGTCACACATTTTTTAAAACACAATGGTATAAAACTTCTGTGTCCATGTCAGAAACTTCCCTTTAGAAGGAAATTGACATATTTGAAAGAGTCACCATGAAATATAAGAGCAGTATTTCATTTTTTATTTGCATTCTTTCCTTCTGGTAATTGTACAAAAATTGCACATGACAAAATCAGAATAGAAAGTAGCCTTCAAAGATTTTGGAGAATCCTTTAGTCTAAGCCTAACTTAAAGAGTTTTAGTTTCTAACTGGAAGAATTGCCCAAGAACCAAAGAACTGGTAAAGCTGCAAAAGAAATGTACGAGGATAAAATGGTCTTGCTGATTTGTGTTTAGTCCCACACAAATATGTGTTTATAATTATTCTCCATGGATTTGCACACAAGGACTGAAGTGCAACAATGTTTTAATTCACTGGTGGATGAAGTAGTTAAAAAACCCAATTATTTTAACTATAGTATATCATCCAAATTAACGTCAAACATCATCTTTCATGTTTCACCTCTGAAAAGAAGCAAACTGCAATATTTTTAAAAAGGGTTTTTCATAAAATATTCGAAACTTCATTTTAAATGTTTTAAAAGTTTTGGGTTTTTTCTGAAATAATGCCTATTGATAATTAAAAATTTGGTTTTATTAAGAATTTTTTTTTTTAGACTAATGAACTTCTCTTCCCTCAAAAGAAAACTTTTAGGAGCAGAAATTGACACATTTTGAACAGGTACATTTTGAAGTCTATTTTTTCACAGTAAAAAATTGTAGGTGACATAGTGCAGCAAATATTCCCAAGGGTGCTACTGTTTAACATAGAGCCATGCTTTCTGCTAAATGAATTTCGGGATTGGCATGCAGAGAAGAGGAAGGGCTCTGACCAGTAATGTCATCTGTTTACACAATACACTATCCTCTTCTTATTTTAAAGTCTGATGGATTTTCAGTAGTCTCATACACAAGATATTTTAAAATATGTATTTTGCTCATTTTAATGTATTCCAAACTGCACATTCAATTAAATTGAAGGAAATGATGTCACAGTTGCTGTGGTGCCTGAAATAAAAACTAAAAAAATTACTGAGTTCGAGTTGTTCGCATTTAGAGGGTGCATGTATAAACAGAAGAATTCTATCTGCTGTCTCTAAATGTTCATATATCTTTTGTTTATATGCAGGCCACAGTGCTGAGCTTGAAACCAGTAATTCGTTTGTTTCAAATACATTTTTCATGGTTCTGTAGAGGTAAGAATTTTAAAAAAGAAGGAATAGATTTCTTCCAGCTATATGTACCTCCAAGTTCATGAATTCCATTAAACCCACATAAAACCGACATGCATATAAATGTATATATTTAAAAGAATCTTTGGTTTTGTATATATATTTCTTTTTGTTTTATACTGCATGTGAGAGGATTAAAAATAAATGAGGTAATATGGTAATATTTTCATGCATCCAAGCAAAGCTAGTTTCTAGTTACTTAAAAAGTGATGAAGGTCTAAGTCATTAAATTCTGAATATGTGACAATCAGTGATTTATGTAGGTAGGTATTCAGAGACATTTAAGCATTTAACATTTGATAAAATGCCTTTACTTGACTGGAATTCTTAATGACTTATTCCCTGTTTATTTGCTGTGTAAATGTGCACTGCAATATAATAATGGGATAATTTCAGGTAACGATGAAATAATAAGCTTGGATAATGAAGTCATAACAGTATAGACTTGAATGTGTGCTTTTAGAACTAGAGGAAATGTTCTTCTGTTCCCACATGCTGAGCTGTTAATGTTCTTATTATTGTCTTAGTATTTTAGCAGCTCGTTTAGCCAAGGCAGAGGGCTGTCCCCAGGAAGATCATTCTGCTTCCTCCTGATGCAGAGATGGCAGAGACTCCACAGGTGTGTGCACGCTCTGGTGCCCCACAGACCAGGTGAGAGATGAGCTCACACACCAGAAATATGGATTATGCTCCTTGGAAGGGCTCCGTGGTGTCAGCACCAGTGAGCTCAGGCTGTGGTGCCTGGTGGCAGGAGTTTTACAGGCCAGC
Organism: Lanius collurio; assembly: GCA_020086605.1. Lineage (NCBI taxonomy): Eukaryota > Metazoa > Chordata > Aves > Passeriformes > Laniidae > Lanius > Lanius collurio. The sequence continues at coordinate 1,914,164 of JACBWW010000052.1, read as the reverse complement.
ATTTTTCCAACCAGGCACTTGGCCATTATGGATTGTAATTGTTTTTTTTTTTTTAAACAGCTCCTCTCAAAAAATAGTTGCTAGGTCTCTTGTGTGGGAATCCAGCTCCATGTTACACTTTCTTATATTGTTGTGAGTAGGCTGTTACCAGATAATAAAAATGAAATGTAAGTGGTCTGTCAGTTCACCGCATGTAGGGAAAAATACAATGATTGCAATAATGCAAACCCCCTTTCCACTTTCAATTACTCTAGTTTATAGACACAGTGAATTATTCTGTGAGACTTAACCTCCCTCTACTGCACACGTTTGAAACTTGCCAGTTGCATCTTTGAATATCTGAAGTCAATTTTTCACACTTAAATTGATTGAAACACACTGTCAGCTGTGCATCCTTCTTTTTTTTTTTTTCCTTTTTTTTTTTTTTAATACTTCTTCATGGATAAATAACTTGCAGAGTAAAAACCAATTCTCAGTGACATTGTACTCCAGGCTTGCCAATTCCTTTTGGTGTCCCCAGGGAATGTTCTAATGTCTTTCAGACTAAGTTTTTGTAATAAAGCCTTTTGTCAGCCAACATGTTGATGACAGACTGTGCACAACTTATTGGCAAGACCCTGTATTTGCTGACTCTCACAGTTATACAAATTTTATGTTGGGATTTAACACAGAACTCATATTGAAATACAATGTACGTCATACTGTGGTACATGAAAGCTCTAGTGAGGGACCAGGACCTTCTGCTAATGAGAACTACATGGATACAAACCCAAATAGCCTGCAGTGCTTTGAAGCTTATGACTAGTTACTTTCTAGTAGCACAAGAGGAAATAATGGCAGTGGTTTGGTTTTCCAGCTCCTACCTCTGTTGACATAGCAAGTGTTGGAGCATTGTAGGTTTTTCATGTAGGGAGTTTTCAGCCCAAGCTGATGAGGTTTCAGTTTGGGACGCCACAGTTCAGTAGAGATGAGCCCCTGGCAGGGAGGAACCCATGCCATGTTAGTATGATAATGTCTGTCTTTCTGTCAGCTGTTTGTTTCCGTCCTTACCATAGTCACACTTTCAGTTCTGGGCTGTTCTGCATCTCACCGCGTTTTTGTGTCTCCCTGAAACATTCTTTTGCATGAATATCATGTCATTGCCCACCTTCCACATGCAATTTTAAATTCCATCTACAAAAAAATACGTTGTTTAAATTTACAGAATGATAGAATATCCTGAGTTGGAATGGGCCCAGAGGGATCACTGAGTCCAACTCCTGGCCCTGTACAGAAATTGTTTTCCAAACTCTTCTTGGACTCTGTCAGGTTTGGTGCTGGGATCACTTTCCTGGGGAGTCTGTTCCAGTGCCCAACCCCCCCTCCCAGATGAATTATCTTTTCCTAACATCTAACCTACACCTTCCCTTGAAACAACTTCAGGCCACTCCCACTAGTCCTCTCAGTGGTCATCAAAGAGCAGAGATCAGTGCCTGCCCCTCCTCTTCCCCTCTTGAAGAAGCTGCAGGCAGTGATGAAGTCTAGCCTCAATCTCATCTTCTCCAGGCTGGACAGACAAAGTCACTTCAGCCACCTCATCTAGTTGGGATTTTTTTTTCCCTAGTTTTTTTTCTTTCACTATTAAATTATGTGAGACTCTACATATGTCTAATATCCAGATCAAAAGCAAAGACAGAGTGGCAACTATTTGGTTTCCCTTTGTTCAAGCCAAAGTTCAATGCAAAACCTGTTGCTTAATTTTCTACAGCACATAGAATGTAAATCCATAATTTTTTTATCCCTACTTTCCCCCATAATACCTCTCTCCAAAATGAACTAATTTTGTGAAAGAGATCTTTGTGACTGTTACATGTTGCTATTACTTGTTGCATAAATGGCTGTAGTACTTTGGCCTAAAACTACTTGCCAAGAACTGTTTGTCCTCTGATGGCAAATATTTTACATCCATTTTGTTTTCTGGTACTGATCATAACCCTCTATTTCTGTAGTTACTGGGACCAGCAGATAACTTGATGTTAAGACTCCTACTGATAATTTGGCATCTATTTTCTCCTCTCTTTTTCCCTGCCCCCATCTCCTTTTGCATCCTTTAAAGTGATGCATTTTATTGACCATTTTGGCAGACCTCAGTATCTTTGTTGCTGTGTTGTTTATGCAGCCTAGCCATTATTTATCTATTGGACCTTCATGGTGCTGGTCCTTTCTTTAAATCCATGCTCATTTAAATTCTGGCCTGGCCAGGCACTGATGTTGATAGTTTTGCTACTTGCAATTTCTCTTATGCTTCTAATATCTGTTAATCATTTCCAGAAATTCTTGGGTCACCTATTTTACAGATCCTAATTCTAGTCTGAGATTCAGCCTGGATCAGGCTCAAATCCACTAAACTTTGAGACACAGCTTGTGCCTACATTTTGTGCTAAACTGAATAATTTTAGCTTCCTCTCTAGTTGGCTGAAAAATTATTTACAAGTCTCTGTATCAACTTTGTATTTTCCTAATATGCTTTCCTAAATCTGTCTTCATTGGCTACCACACAACTTTGAACACTTGGACAATTTAGCTTTGGTGTCCAAAATATAGGTATCAAGCTGGGCACAATGGATTCCACCTTTGCCATATGCTCTCACATTTTTTTATAACTATTTCTCACCTTTGGCAACTACTGGAAACCCCTCATCCCAAAATTTTTGTCTGTCCAAATACTGTTTTTCAAGTGATTTAACAATTGTTTTGTTAAATATTTTTGTCCTTTTTGTTGTTGTTGTTGATTTTTTGGTTTTGGTTTTTTTTTGTTGTTGTTGGTTTGGTTTGGTTTGGTTTTTTTTATTCCTTACTTTAGTTTTGGTTCAGTCTTCTTGAAATTACTTTGTTCCATTACTAGTTTGTTGAGGCTTTTGGTAATTTCTCACTGTGTTTTGAATTGCTTTCTTAAATATTATTCATCTGCTCTGCAGTAAAACCTCTGTTTTCACAAAATGAAGTCTTGAAGTGTTTTCTGGTCATAAACACATGAGTCTTCTAGCATATCAAAAATAAATTTGGCTTTGTTTGGGGTAGAGAAAAGAAAAAAGTATAAAAGTTTTCTTTAGATATTAATTAACTTTTTTTGCATAGGTAATTTCAGCCACTGCTGTTGTTTCAGATTTCAGCAAATTTTAACACTAGTGATGACCATGACATTTTTAATCTTTTTTTTTTTTTCATTTCTTTATGTGATAACTGAATCAGGCACCAGTATTTCAGAAGGAGTCTCCGACAGATCTCACTCCATTTGCAGGAATCTTTTTAGACTGTACAGATAATGCTGTCCATGTAAAAAGAGGGAAAAAAAGAAGGGATTGTTTTCACTCTCTATTTTCTAGTCTAAATAAAAAGCTGTCTCAAACACAAAAGAAGGGAGGGAAAAAAATCCCATAACTCTTCTAGGCTTATATTTCATTTATCTTGGATGCACTTTATACAAGTTTTTATGCTGCTGAATTGCACATTTTAAAATATCATCATTTGTACATTTACAGCTGAATATATTACTACTTGCTGGAAAAGATCCCAGATGACTGAAGTGAGCAAATTAAGTTGTAATTTGCTATTACCTATACTTTCATTTCTATCTCAGTTAAAAGCATAATATTACAGTTCCATGTTAAAGTTCTAAATTTTAGATCAAATCGTGAAAATGCATGAATTATACCCACATACATAGTTGAAAAATACACCAGAACTGTTGTTTTAAGCATTAAAAGCCTATCTTTATTTAAGTTTACATATGCTAGAAACTGCAACAAGTTAAATTCTGCAGACACACTTCTGACAGAAAATTACTCAAATGTTCTCCATCTGGTCCACTTCAGGAATAAGTAATTTCTAACATATAAGTAGATGTGGTTACTTGTATTTCAAAATACTTTTGAATGCCCAGATGTTGATGAAATGGGGAAATTATAGGGGGAAAAAAAAAGAAAAAAAGAGAGAGAAAGAAATTACATCAAAATAAACATTTAAAAATCATAAACCGGAAGTTATTCAATTTTCCAAATTAATTTCATTTATTCATTTAATTAGCTTCTGGAAATTTGCCCATTGAGGACAGATCAAATCTCACAGTTTCTCTGCTAGACACGGCATTTACGTGTCTCTGCTATTAATTTCACTGAAGCCATTTCACATATACAATATATCTGACCAAGTGTTTTCCCAGGCACAGCTCCTTTCTGATGCAGTCCATTTGAGGCACTGTGCTATCAAACCTTCATGTTTACTTTAAAAAGTCCTTAGGAAAAAAAGCAATTCATGACATAGCTATTATTTTATGATACTTCCTGTAATGTCTGAAATGATAATGTGATTCAATTTCAAAGCATTTTATACATGAGCTAGTGATTGCACAAAATGTAATCTCTTTTTGATTCGCGAGCACAAAAGTATGCATTTTTCTTATAGCCTTTCACACTGTTCTTTAGAGATGTGATAATTCTACTAAATTTTAGTTAACAATGCTTGGTTGGATATAGCCCTTCCATTTCCAAAATAACTTGGAAACATGCACAGTTACGGATAGGTAATCTGCAAAGTGAATGCTGCTGCATTTTGTCAGTGACGAACCCCAGGGGACAAATCACCTGCGTTCTTCACAGAGTACATTAACACAAGTCAAACTTTTCAAGGATTATTACCACTGAATATATTCCTACTTACTGAGAGAGAGTCCAAGGCACTGAAAACCATAATAAGCATATTATTTGTTAATAGCTGATGTTTTTAAATTAAAGAAATAAGAGGGGCCATTATAGAAGTTCCATTTCGAAGTCACCAATTTAAAGTTGGAACACAGGCATTTATGTCTGTATTTTTTTCACATACAAACGGCTGTGAATATACTGGAACGGATGCAAAGAAGTATTGGAATGAGATACTCAGGAGGTAGTGGAGTCCCTAGAGCAGCTCAAGGAATGACTGGACATGGCACTCAGTGCCATGCTCTGGTTGATAAGGTTGGACTTGATGATTTTGGAGGTCTTTTCCAATCTAAATTATGCCATGATTCTGTGTTATGAGAAAGTTGCACCTCTAAGCATTTACCTTTTAAGCCCTTTTTGATGAAGACACTTTAAGAGAAAGAATTTCACTAAAGCCCAAGTTATTTGATGTCTTACAGTGGGGACTTACAACAGGCTCTTATAAAAGTAAATCCATGGTGCTGCATTCAGCTTTGTATCCTGCCCATAACTTTGCAAAAAACAATGGTTATGAAATACTGTTGTGATTTCTGAGGAACTCTTGTACAAGATATAACAATTCATAATAGATGCTTGAGTTACTAAATTATTATGTGATCAAGAATCAATAGTATAGTAAAATGGATGACAAATTACTTTTTAATTACTGGGAACACTTCTCTTTGAACTCCAAGAGTTTTGGATTGAAGACTATATGAAACTGTATTCAAAAAAACAGAAATATATATTGTATTTACAACTTCTGTTGCCCTAATTGCTACATATATTTATATATACATAATATAATAAATGTATCTAAAATTATGTAAAGTATAGAAAAATGATAAAACATATATTTATTTGGTTTAACAAGGGTTAAACTGATGCAAGATTTTAGGAGAAACTGATTTTGTTTTTCTCTTAAAATACCTAAACTGCCGTATTAATAGATAAACAGAGCATGGTTTCAGACATCAGGTGATTCAAAAGAGCTAAAAGCATCAGTAATTGTAGGTCTCACTGGTGGCTCTCGCAGAGAGCAAAATGTTCTTATTGCATCTTCATTGTACGTATCTTACTCTCTCAAATGAATCTTCAAGAACTTAAGTGTTCAGATACTCTTAGGCATTCAGAGATGACACAAAATATCTTGGAATAATGTCAATTCTCCACCACCTCTTTCCAGCTGAAGCTGTCATCACTTTGGCTTCCTTTCCTCTTCTTTGGCTCTGGGAACGGAGCAGCTCCTGGGCAGCTGGCAGGGGCTGTGCTGAGTGTGAATTGAGGGCAACCAGGTTCCTGGCAGCCTTTTTTTTCCTCTTACTGTGAATGCTTTTGCTCTGTCCACCTGCCAATTTTCCAAAACACTCAGAAATGTAACAACATTTTAAATTTAAGTTTTTTGAAGAGAAAACCATCAGTGAATGAATAAACCAGGACATGAAACTGAGGAGTAGAAACCCACGACAATTTGGTTTGGAGATGTTCCTGGGTAGGAAATACAAACAGAGGCTACAAGGAGGGGTCTCTTCACTCTTGAATAAAGAGGAAAGCTTTCACAAAACTAGAGTAGAAACCTGTAGTTATAGAGGTGTAGTAGTTGGAGATCACTTACAAAAGAATTATCCTCCAAAAGCAGCCAGGAATGTGCAACACAGACCACACTAACGGGAAAATTTCCATTCCCAGTTTTATGAATGAATAAATAGAGATCTGATTTTTTGTCTCTATTTTTTTGTCTCTGTAGTACATATTTGATTGTGTATTTGTACCCAGGTTGCTTTGTACATGGTCATAAAGGTACTTCCTTGAGTAAAGGAATAAGAACTACCCTCCAAAACAAGACTGAAGTGCATCTACTTTCACAGGATTTGTCAGAAGTGATTTCAGAGAGCCTCAGCTGGATAGAGCTTTACTCAACATTCTGGAAGAAATAGTCTCTTGCTAATGCCCCAGTCAGATGCCTTCATCATCAGCAAAATGAAAATGGTGTTCCTTTTTAACAGGACACAATTTAAACTGAAGCTTAAAATATGGCAGGTGCTTGTTATTCCTACTTATTGATCTAAAAAGCTCTTGCATTCGTTCACTTATAGACTTTTAAGCAAAAGCAAACCAAAAATGACCACTTTTCTTTATCAACTGAGGTTTTTCTGCACACATGAAAATTGAGAAACCCCAGTTGTCCTCCTTAAATTGCCAAATCTGCACATGCTTTCTATTTTGCTAAAACTTCTGTGGTGATAGCGCCTCTTGAGAATACTCTTAGTAGTCTTTCCAGGTGAAATTTCTTATTTCTGTTGCCAAGAAAACTGTGAAAGGGATGGAATCAGCTACTTCTGAATAAATTAGACCATATAGTTAAATAAGTAGTCCATCACTAGGTTGGTAGCTACCTCCATTCATCAACTTTTATATGGATGCATTGTGTTGTCATGCATCTTTCCTGGAAGATGGAAGCAGTGCTGTTAGAGGTGTGAACATTCTTCCAGCAGTAAGGAGCTGAGGCTGAAAATGGAAATAAATACTGTATCTAGAAAGGAAAGTCACACTAAGTTTTCCTCAAACCAGAATTTCTGATTCCTGCCTTTGTGTGGCACAAAGAAGTAGTTTTGCAGAGGATTGATCTGTTGAGGAGATAGCTGTCTGGAGTCATGAGAGTGTTTTTAAACAAAAGCAGAATATCACTTTCTGGATGCAAAGGGTGTATTACTAATCCTGCAATCCTGCGAGAAGCTCTGAGCTACTACTAAGCTTTACAGAAGCCTCCTCTTTAGTGACATTTTGAAATATCACATATTAGAAGACCTTTTGTTTAACCAGTTGATGGGATAAAAATTGTATTGAGCCAAAGTGATGAAGAAAACACTTCAAAAAATTATTTCTTGAGGGGAAATAATTGAAACTGTTTTGCAGGGAAAAGTACACACTGTGTACAAATATTTGACTGGTGTGGTAGAAACATCTCTTGTACTTTTCAGAGTGAATTGCCTTTAGCATTATTTGCTGCAGGGTAAGATGGCAGTTACTCAAACAGAAAGAACTGAGAATCATTGTGGTAAGAGGGGAGATAGTGATGCCACTTCTGATATTTTTTCATAGATTTTCATTTGCAGGCTGCTGTAGTGTAAGGGGCATACTGCTAATTTATTATGCTCTTACACTCTGCAAAAGTATTTTCCATGAGTAATAAAACACGAGTTACCAAAAGTAAAAGATTTATCAGGAGCATAATGTTTCTAGTTGTTACAAACCAGTTTAAACACAGAAGAGCAAAGAAAACTAAGTCTCTGTGAATAAAATGGGTCTAATCCAGAGAGGTTTGAAATATACCCCAAACTTGATTCAAACAAAATAAGGTTAGATGTTGGTGCCAATGAAAGTGACATATTTTATTTAATAGTAAAAGAGGCAAGGAGAAAGGAAGAAAGGAAGAAAGGAAGAAAGGAAGGAAGGAAGGAAGGAAGGAAGGAAGGAAGGAAGGAAGGAAGGAAGGAAGGAAGGAAGGAAGGAAGGAAG